>CM065390.1:21427500-21605000 GCA_033060915.1 Euryodendron excelsum | reverse complement strand
ATCTTTAACGAAGAAAACATGATTAAGATGCTCTCGAAGTGTAAAATGGAATGGATTATTATTAGAGTGGATACATATCTACATCTAGTGTCAACCTTTTTTTGAATCTTTCTCTGAAGATGATAAGAAGAAAAGGAAAAATAAAGAGAGAGGACAAGTTAGGAGTGTAGATGAAGCTATAGGCTCTCACAAAGCTAAGACAGCTGCTTAGCCTCATAAATCATGACCATGGCCTTGCATAGCTCACCACTCTAATGTAATCAACCTTTGTAGCTTTTTAGTGACTTGCTTTTGGCATCCATTAATCCATAATGGGAGCAAAGCTCGAGGTCATGTCTCCATGTGACAAAGATCACCACAACCACAGTTTTTGAACTGTATGTATATATTGCTTCAAAATAGAAAAAAAAAAAAAAAAAAAAAAAAAAACAGTTTCTACAATCAAGGTAATTGGTGTAAGATATCTATCTATCTATCTATCTATCTATCTATATAGATATAGATATATTTTCTGATTTTGTATATGGGTAACTAAGGAAAACTACTATGATCGATCTGAACTGCTGGTGTTATCAATTTGATCCATTACGAGAGCAACCTTAGTTTAGTAACTCATTTTATTAGTTTTCTATAAAGAAAACATCGATAAGAAGTTATACCGTTGTGCCTTGTTCGGATTCACCATTTCACCTCTCACATTACTTAAATTTCTTTTTATATGAAATACGAACTCAACAGTACCACCATTTAGGTTTCATTTTTGAAGCAAGCTTTCCTTATTATAATTATAAATATGTATACCAACTTATTTGCTTTCTTTTTTCAGACCTTGATTAATGAGGGGACAGTTGTCAATTATCTCCAACTTATTTGCTTTCTTTCCTTTTTTCTTTTTCCATTTCTTGTTGTGTAGCTGGCAAAACCATCAACTCTTCCTCCCCCCAACAAGGCAAGGAAAAGAGAAAAATAATTACTTTAAAAACGATACATCTTTAATGAAGCTTTTTAAATAATAATGACAGCATTTATCTTTATTAGTTTTACGTACTCTCATCCGTCCGCTTTGACTTATATTTGGATAGACGAGTTTTAGCCATTTTTTCCGGTGCCTTAACATTTCAAAATGCAGTGAATCTTACAAGGTGAGACCAATGTGTGCATTGAACGAGAAAAATATGGTCGCTATCAACTTATGTATGGACAGTTCACATTTTCTAGTTTATTCATCAAATAATTACTAAAAAATTCTTCTGTATTTTAGTCCAGTTCAAAATCATTTGAAACTGCTACATTCTTTTTGTATCATTGATCTGTATTTTCTTTCGTTTTTAGCCAAATTTAATGACCGAATTTGCCTTCAAATCATGTATTGAAAATCTGGTCCAGCCTTTCAGTATTCCAATTTAAGTTCAGATTGAAAAAATTAAATTTAAATTTTGTTGCATATATTTGCAGATCTCGAATTCAATTTAAAGCCGAAGTTTCTTGTAGATAGAGAAAGGTATATGACTGGCCAAACCTACTTGAAATCAAGTTTGTAGAACAAATTGCAGGAGACCTAAAGTATCTAAAGCAATGGAAAACTTATCTCTTTCTCTTTTTCCTCTCTTTTTTCTTCTTTTCTTTCTTTCATGAGTTTCTCAAGGCTAAGAAGACCCTATTGATCAGCTAGGGGAATAGCCTTTAGTGCCTAAGATGTATCAAGACTGCCATTGTTGTTACTACTGACAGGATTTAAAGAGCCTAAAATTGGTAATGAGAATGAATATTAAATAGTAGAATAATCTGAGAGAGCGCGCTTTGATAAAAAACATGAAAAATCAAAGAAGAAATAAATCAAGCACTACTGCAAAAATGATAATCTGAGAGAGAGAGAGAGAGAGAGAGAGAGAGAGAGAGAGAGAGAGAGAGAGAGAGAGAGAGAGAGAGAGAGAGAGAGAGGGGAGAGGGATAATTTGATTTATACTGTTTACTCTGATATAAAATTCCAATTTAAGTTAGGACAAAAGCAAAATGACTTCGGGAAAGCAAAGTGAGAAGAAATTTTTTTTATAGAAACTATTTTAGAGGCCTTTATTCTGGAACAAAGAAATGAAAAAAGAAAAAAAAAAGGAAGTAAAGAGGTAAAAAGAAGTTAGTAAAATTACAGTTAGATATTAGTATTATGGAACTTGAAATATTTTACAGAGAAAGAGAGGCGTATATTAGAGGTAACCCCAAATTCATACTTGAAAGAAAGAATTATGCTCACAAACTGGCATTCTTCTTCAAGCACATATTCCCTTTTAATTAAACTAAAGGCTTCAAAGCTAATGTTCATCCTTTACTATAAAGTGGGAATATCTTTATAGTTCAAAGATATTATTCGTCTCGTCATTTTTATACTGATCTCCTTTTAGTTCCGGTCCCGGTCACTTCCATTTAAAGTTGGGATTATTAGGTTATATTTGTAAAAATTCAAAGAAGACAAGTGAAAATCAGCTCACCATTTGTGAAAAGAATTGGTCTTATTCTCATATGATAAAGATTGATTTTCTTTTCTCTTCTAAAGCAGCTTTTGTTTTGCACAACTCTCACGTTATGCATCATTTCTTGTCAAACTTTATGCAGTCCTACATTTCTCTTATCTTATGCACTTGCTAAAGGTGTTCCCATTATGCAAGCTGATGCAATATGATATTTACTTAATAGGGTTATATGTTGATATACCTGTAGATTGGACCTTTGACCGTAGACCAAATTAGTCGAAAAGCATCATATTTTAGAACTTTGAGGGCTAATTCGACGTGGCACCCACAATCAGTTGTAGAATTCACAATTTCTTGATACCGAGCCTTAAGGAGGCTCAAAGATTTTATTCGTGTTCTAGGTTGTGTAGGGTATAGAGATGGGTTTCCTGTTTAAAAAGTAATGATCAGTAGGAAATTTCCAGCCTTCTCTTTAAGGTGGACAACTTATCTGCACTTATGCACAGTAAAAAGATTTTGTTTTTCATCCACTGTTGATTGTACTTTAAAAGTGAAATTATAACACCTTAACTCGTGTTTTGTGTTACATAAGTTTTGAGCTTAAATTGGATGACTTCAGATGGAATTCAGTCGAAAGGAAAATGAATTTCAAGAAGTTGCTGTCAGAGTACAAGCTGTTAAAGCTATAGTACAAATTGCTGAAGCACATAGAGCTGAAATTTTGAAAAACCATATTTCTCAAATCAAAAGTCCTACCGTGGTCCATAACATATCGATTTCACATAAGATTTTGAGATCTACATATTTTTGGCAACCATGAACACAGTTGGTGAACCATGTCCTACTGTGGTACACGGTCTGTGAACCATGTACAAGATTCTGAGGCTTGATTTTTAGGCCTACAAAAGTGTGCACATGACACTGTACGCACGCTTCGCATAAACTCTATTATTTTTCAGCTTATTTAAGGCATGCTTAGGCCCAAATTTTGGGATCTCTTCAATTTTTACATTTTTTTTAGAGTTTTTAGAGAGTTGTAGGAGTAGTTTTAGAAAGAGAAACTCTAGATTCCTTTGTAGCTTTTCATTTTCATTATAATCAAGTGCAATTTTTATCAATTCAATGCAATTTTCTATATATTAAAGTTGGTAGTCTTTATATTGGGTTCAATTGTGAAAATCATCTAAGGATTTGAATGGTTTCAATGGAAGTAAAACCTAATTTCATTGTTCCATCTTTTTAAATATCTAATTCTTAGCAATTGAAGTTTAGATTCATAAGAACACTTCGGTTATTGATTATGTTTAGGAATTTCAATGTATGATTTGTCAATTGTGTGTTGATTTTATCCAATCGATGCTAGTAATTTATGATTCTCAAATTGATTGTAATTATAACTTCCATTTGCTATCGAATTGAATCTACGTTAATTATCTCTTAGATTCTATTGAAATATTGTATTCTTGACTAAGTTTTTGAGTTTTCATGTGCTAGTTATGAATTGGGTATGGGAGTTATTTAGATCAATGGTATGAATACATGAATCTCAATGTCTATAAATCTAAATTGCTTATATTATTTTTATGGTTGAAATCCTTCGAATCAAATATCTTGATTCTTGTGTTTGATTTGATTTATCAAGCTTCAAGCCTTATTAGAATTTTGGGCGAATTGAATGGTTAAAGCAATTGAATCTAATTCCCTTTTATTAATTGTCAAATTAGTTTACATTAAAACAACCAACTCTAGAAACCAAATCATTTTTTGCTTTCTTTTTTTTTTAAGAAGCATTTTACTAAATTGCATGAGTCTTTAGAGTTTTGAGTGCTAATTTTGCCCGATATCTTATATTGGGTTCAATCGTTGTGGAAAAGCGACCTCAGTACTTACTGAGTTATACTACATCGCGGCCACTTGCTCTTCGGTGTTACATTGCTACGGTCATGTCTAACAATCAATTATAAACTTCTTTACAATTGTATTGTTCGCTGTAGTTACAGGTTTTGTGCATAATTTCTTTAAGGATCTATGTAAAATCATGAAAATTCTTGCTGATGTCTAGAGTTTTTCAACACAACCTAGAAGGTGCCTGGATTTCAAGATGCAAGTTCTGCAGGTATATGGTGTAACTTTTGCTATCTTTTGAATATGATTTGTAGTTAGAACATCAAATGACAATCAAAGCAAAAGATGCTTGTACTCTGAATTGTATTGATTAAAATTTTATCTTCATTATCGTTATGTTGTATATGAAAAAAATAATTTTTATTTCATGAGAAAGTCATACTACTGTTTGTTATAGTAAAACGTTTTTAGTTTCTTTTTCTAATACACTTCTTTACAACCTTCCCATCCAAACCAAATAGGCCTCTGATATGATGAAGAACCAAATGATTTTCACAGTGTTTGTAGAGAACCTACCATACAATATGTATAACATATGGTTGAAAAGAATCTTTACTAGGTTTGGAAAGGTATTGGACTATTATGTGTCAAGAAAGATTAGAGAATATAAAACAAGATTCGGATTCGTTCGAAAAGAAAGCTGATGAGCCAATTGGATTGCAACAAGGAATTTGGCTGCTACATCATCAACTGAAGGTAAATCATGCAAAGTATGGGATTAACAACAATAGAATACAGAAGGATACGGAGATGACAAGCAAATCATATGGCAGGAATGGCAGAACAGATGTAGCGGGGGGAAACAAGAATGTCAAAAGGGTGTACAGATCGGCATTGAGGGACCAAAGATCGTATAAAGAAGTGGTCAAAAGTGACTAGTTAATAGAGATCAAAGAGAAAGAGTTCAAGAAAGAAAAGAGTCAGATCGAAGCAGAAACAATATATGACAAATGGCTTAAAAGTTGTGTAATGGCCATAGTCAAGAATAGAAACACTATACATCTAATAGAGGAGGAGATGAGAAGTGAAGGGGTAGGTTGCATCAGAGTAAAGCTAGTAGGTAGATGGAATGTTTTACTGCAGTTTGAGGATGAGGGGGATAAAATAACGATGATGAAGCAAACAAGATCTTGGTTGGAGCAATGGTTCTCTGTTGTGTATTTGTGGTCACACAGGGAGTTCAACCTGTCAAGAAACTGTCGAACATCTGTAAGAGGGGTTCCACTTAATGCCTGGAATGAAGATACATTCTTAAAGATCGATAGCCTTTGGGGCGATGTTATTATAGTATATCACAACACATCATCAAAGGAAGTGTTACATTATGGCAGAGTGCTTATTTAAATGGAAAACAAAGAAAAAATCCAAAAGGGATGTATTTTAAAAGTGGGAAGATTTTTATATGAAGTGTGGGTCATGGAGGAACATAGTCATGAATCAATTCGAAGTAAAGTAGTATGAGAGTAGATTGGAAGAAATCATAACCCAGCAATCTCAACGACAAAGAGTAAGGAAGAGCAGAACACAACAAAGGGAGGATCAGAATCTAGAACAAGTGGCAAGAAGGAAGATGAGAACGACGGATCACAGGGAGAGGATGAAGACGATGACGTGGAGAGTGAGTTGGCTCTCATTAACCAGGAGGACGAATCAGGGATGTCGAAGGGAATGACTAGATTTTTTAGTGAGGAGGTATAGAAGGGTCAAGATCTGGTAGTTAAAGATTTGAAAATTCAAATTTAGTCATTAAACAAGCATAAAGAGCTATCTTTATTCCCAAAAAATGGTATTGACATTGGAAAAGAAAAAGGGGCAGACAGATTAGTTATGGTAGGAGAAAAGCTCATTAATATGAATGAATCAAAGGATGCGTTACTAGGTGAGGAGATGCATGAAGAGGAACAGGAAGATGGGGACTGTAATAAGGAATATTTGGGCTTTATGAATAGGAAAGATGAGGATTATGGGCCAGAGCAGATACACATTGACCAGGATACACAAAGATCTTTACCTTCGAAAAATCAAAAGGAGGCCCACAAGAAAAGTGGTGGTTATATAGAGCAAAAACAGAGGACTAAGATAAAATTAACCGATGTTCAGAACTTGATGATAAGAAAGAAACCAACTGCGAAAAGGAGCATTACAAAAAAAGAACTCAACAAAGTGAATTAAGGAGCTCCAATAAGGTATAGAGTCTGAAGTCGGAGGAAAAGACAATAAGATGAAGAGTGGAGTTCAAAAAAATAATAAGGAAGGGTCAAGAACAAACACGGATAGAGGAAAGGAGGATACAGTCAATTTCTCATGCAACTCATTAGCCTCAACTCTACCATCCTAGAATATAAGAAATAGGAATACCATTATACTCAGGCAAGTTGAAGAGCAATGCTTGAAAGAAGTTGCTAACACTATAATCATGGGGAAAAGGTTAGGAATTTAGTTCCATACCATTGAAGACCAGTGTAGAGAGAATCTAAAAAAGCTTAAATGGAAGGACGTGGAGAGGAGCCACAAGAAAGGGAGAGGAAATTAAAAATATAAGTACCAGAAAGGGTGAAGCATAAAATATTTGACATTATGTTATAATGAAGTTACTGATTTGGAGCAATAGAGGATTAAGGGGCTGAATTAAACTAAGTATGTGAGGAAAATGGTTATTGAAAGGGGTCTGGATATGATAATGCTTTAGGAAACAAAATGGAGGGAGTGTAATTGGTGGAAAGTCAAGGCAATGTGGGGCAATGACAACATTGACTGGGAAGTAATGAACTTAGAAGGGGCTTTAAGGGGCATAATCACAGTGTGGAAAAAGTGTTTCTTTTAAGCATTAGATAGCATAATTGATAAGAGTTTCATATTTCTAGTTGGCAAGATGAAAGGAGGTTTTGAATGTGCTGTAATGAATGTAAAGGAGAATCAGAGGCAAGTATGGGATAAATTAAAAACCTTAAAAGAGCATTTTAGAGTTCTAATTTGCCTAGGAGGGGATTTTAACCAAATTTTGAAATCCTCGAAAAGATCTACTTGTCTCATAGAAATATTAGGAATGAGAATGTTCGAAGAGTTTGTGCAGGAGCTTGAAATTTTTGACTTACCTATGCAAGGAAGGAAGTTCATGCGGTCAAACCTGCAACTAAATGAGACTTTGAGTCGCCTGGATCATTTTCTGATTTGTGAGAACTGGAGGGCTAGATTCAAATGCTTTCAATAGGGTTTACAGAGACTTAACTCTGACCATTGCGCAGTTCTATTTGTTGGCTCAAAAGGCAATCCAAGAGGGGGGGTGAATTGAGTTTTTTGAAGATTATAAGCAATTAAGATTAATTAAAATTAATCTAACCAATGTAACAGTGATCAATCAATATGCAATGCAATATAATCAGAAGAATGAAAGAAAACAAAGCATAAGAAAGAACACACAGATTTACCAAGGTTCAACCACAAACCGTGGTCTATGTCCTCACTCTAAGACCTCCTTAAAGTCTTCTTCTACTATGTAACCTCCAATTACAAATAGGCTGCTAATTAACAAAGTGCTCAGCTCACTATACACAAGAACTCCTCACCGAGCTCTTCAATCTCCAAGTGATTTTGCCCAAGCTCCACTCAAACTTACAAGAGTTTTTCTTGCACAAGAGAACTCTTAAACTCTCACTTACAAATGTATAAAAGTGTACAAGTAACTAGCAAACTCTCTAACAAGAGTAAATTTTATAATATGAGTTCACAGATGAAGACAAGAAGAATATTCAGGGTTTTTAGTGAATCAGTTAGTTTGATCTTGTTTTTGTCTCTCATTTCTTGTATAAATGCAGTTGGAAACTTGTATATAAACCCCTTTATTGATTCCATCCGTTAGAGGTTGCTGGGCATCATTAATGCACGTCCAGTCCGTTCTAACTTTAAGAAAAATAGCCGTTATATCCAAGGAGTCGGCTCCAGATTTGTGGAGTTGACACTTTCTGCTTCTGCATTTAACAGATGTTGTTCACTGACTTCATGAGTCCGCTCGTCATATCAATAAGGCGACTTCTTGTTTATTCTGTCTTCACATCTTTGGCTTCTGCTATCATAAGACGACTCTTCATCTTCAGGAGTCCGCTTTTTGTTCGTTCGATCTTCAGCCTTTTACTTTTGTTGTCATGAGGCGACTCTTCATCTTCATGAGTCCGCTCATTGATCATGTCATCTTCAAGCCTTTGTGTTTGTCTCCATGAGGCAACTCTTCATTACAATAAGTCCACTCATTGTCTAATTGGTCTCCAGGCTTTTTGCTTCTATGATAAAGAGGCGACTCCTCATTTCTTCATGAGTCCGCTCATTGTCCATTTGGTCTTTAAGCCATTTGCTTCTGTAACCATGAGGCGACTCTTTATTTCAATGAGTCCGCTCATTGCCTAGAAATCTGCTTTCTGACTTATAATGATCTAGCTCATCTCAACACTGATATAAGATCTTAAAGGAGTATATTTTTGGGGTATGATGATCAATCAAATCTCTTTAACTCATCAGAGTTAACTTCTATTCAATTTGGATTGAATCAATGATTGGATATTGATCTTCTCTTGACTCTCAAATTGTCAGAGCTTCATTAGATCAATGTTCATCTTTTCTTCTTTATTTGCAAAGCTTTCTCTTTCATTGTAGAACATCTCCTTCAATGTCAAGCTTCCTCAATTATGTAGAGCTTCACAATGCTTCATTTCTGATTTCTTCTCTTTACTAGCAATTCTTCTTTCTTCTTTAAAATCATTTCAATGAGACTTTTGCGAGCTTGATGAAATCTCTTCATACATCTAGTCTTCATTGGTTCTTTACATTGTAGAAGATTTCTTAACTTGGATTCCAGATAAAGATCAGATAATTATTATGAGCCATCTTCTCAGTAACTTCAATCACATAATCTAAAATTGATCTTTGTATGCTTGATGAAGTCTTCTCTTGAGCATTTTCAATCTCTTCAAATATAAAACATTTGTTTGAAGTAGAGATAGACATCACTTCTTGGTCCATTGCATAGCTCTTAAATTTGTTGTGCATTATCTTTGACATGTATTAGACTTAAGTTCGAACTTTAAGTCTAAATTATGAACTTTGTTAATCTGCACACTAAGTAGAGTCATTAGTAAAATAACACAAGGTTTAGTTATCATCAAAATCAACATGGGAATCAACCTTGAGTCAACACTATTATCTGATGAAGAAAAAGATTGAATGAATCCTAGTACCAAGTGAAGGAATTCTCTAAGTTAGTAAAAGAGCACTGGAGGGATACTGCTATTCAAGGATGGAGAGGTTTTATTGTGCAAAAAAAGTTCCAAATGTTGAAAGCCAAAATCAAAGAGTGAAAGGCCTCAAGCAGTGTGAATTGGAAAGAGAAGATCTAAGCTCTAGAGCAAGAAATCAGAATGTTGGAGGTTCAAGGTGAGGAAGGTATTCAGTTAAGCTAGTATCAAAGCATCAAGGATCTGAAATTCAAGCTAAGCAAGATGTACTTAAAGGAAGAAAATAATGTTAGGCAAAGATCAAGGCAATTATAGTTAAAGAAAGGGGATAGTAACTTAAGTTTTTTCACGCCGCAGTAAGGGTAAAGCAGAGTAGGAATTTCAAGGGGCAGCTTATCATCACTATAACAAAAACTAGTTTTATCGGCGTCTCTTTCCCGGCGCTTTTAAGAAACACCATTATAAATCATATTTGCCGGCGCTTTTTAAAAGCGTCGTTGATTTGGAACCAAGATGACATCTTACCAGCATAGGAAACCGGAATAGTTTGAAAATGATGTCGTTTTAATATTGTTATAATAAAACATAATTTTATAAATTGTTTAAATACCAGATTTGGTCCGGAGGGAATTTATTATTCCCTAAGTCCTTCTTCCGTCTCCGTCACTTTGCCTTAAGTGTTGCCTCTAACCTGTGTCTCACAGCCGACAACCCGTGGTTTTCTCTCTCTCCCTCGCTTGACGCAGAACAGCTACGCGACTACCACCGATATCTCTCTCTTTTCTTCCATCTCTGGTCTTGACAGGTTTTTTGACCCATTATCGAAGCTCTAGGCCGGCCACTGTTTGAAACAAGTTAGCATCTTTTCCTCCCTCTCTATCTCTCTCCCTCGAGTTGACCTGTAGTTGCTGTCGTAGCCCATCCCACCATCTTCATGTGCCATCGCCGGTTGCCGGTCTCCCATCGCCAACCTTTGACCACAACGCCTGAACCACCACCAGGTCATGCTCTCTCTCTCTCTCTCTCTCTCTCATTATAGTACCAAATATATTATACAATATTATATGTAAATTTTAGGGCAAATAAAGCAGACCCAGACTTTTACCTGAAATTTCCCTTTCTTTCCCTCTCCCCTATCTCTGCAGTTTATTATTAATTTTCCCATGAGAGAAGTATCACTGGCTTGAAGTATTCATAATAGTTTATATTGGTATTCACTAACTAGAAAACTCCTACGATAGTTGGCAATAAACCAGCAATAGGAGTTCAACTCTTGATTCTTTATATTTTTTCCCTTATATCGAAAAGAGTATTGTTCTTCCTTCGATCCCCCACCCAATGATACAAGAAGAAGAAACTCATTCAATTGTATGATTGTTATTTGACTTAATTGGGTTGTATGACTGTTATTTGGCTTAAGTGGGTTTTGAAGACTTAGGAATTATAATAATATGATACAAAAATTTCCAAATGGGTTTATTTGTTTCAATAATCCAGGTTTTATTTTCTTTCTCTAGATCAAACAAACTCCATACTTGGCAACAAATATTTTCTAATAATCTCTGTATCTCTCTTTACTCTTTCAGGTCCGTTGCTTCTTTTTCTCCTCTATTCGTTCTCAATTTTGGTTTGCCGTAGTCACTGCCGTGGCCGCCCCCATTGTGAGACCAAATCAGCCAAACTTGCAAAAGCTGCTACTGGCCACCACCTAACACGGCAGCAGTGGTCTCGGGTCTTCTTAGGTAATCCATCTCATCTGCCCTCTTTCTCTTTTGTACTTTTTTTTATTTAATTGGTGTTACAAAGTTACAAACCAAAGCAAGGTCCCTCTATTCTTATGTGTTAGTTTTTCTTTATTGCTCCAAACCTATTGTAATGTTTAATATGTTCAAACCATAGAAAAACTTACCCCAGTTATGCATTTTGATTAGGCAACCTCCATGCATGATAAGCCAAAATGAAGTGTAGGCCATAAGGAGGTCTATGGGACTTGGAAGAGAGAGAGAGAGAGAGAGAGAGAGAGAGAGAGGTTTATGTACAATTGAAAACTTAAACCTTACCAAGAACACTGGAATAAGAAATGGTTTGCTTTGTTTGTAAAGATCACCAAAAGCATGGAGCTTTAGAACTTAGTTAGAAGAACCAAACTTTAATTACACAATGACTTAGACTTTGAGAAGTTTTGATCACCCGACATTTGCAGAGCCTTTATTATGCAAATAAAATTCTTTTCTCTGGTCAATCTAAGGGGCAAAAAAGAAAGGAAAAAAAAAATAGATGCTCACATAGAGAAAACTGGATTGTAAAAATACCTAGAACTTTTTGCATTTTATCAAAAAAAATTCTCAAGTTGAGAAAGCTATGCATAACTTTAATTAGAACTTAATTATTTGAATTCTATGAGTATCCAATACATTTTCTTTTTTAGTGCAGTTGGACGTTTTCCTTTTTTACTTCTTCAGGTCGATCCATTGCCATTTTTCTCCATTATTTTTTCTGAATTTTGTTTTACCATTGTCACTACAGTGGCAACCCCCGCTATGAAACCAAATCGGCCAAACCTACCGAGCGGCTACCGGCCACCACCTAACACAGCAACAATGGTTTTGAGTCTACTCAGGTAATCCATCTCCTTTGCCCTCTTTCTCTTTTGTACCTTTTTTATTTGTTTTAGTGGTGTTACAAAATTACAAACCAAAGCAAGGTCCTTTACTATGTTAAACCATTTTATTAATCATTAAAAAAGTTATTAGGCTTTATATCCCTACAAAAGGAAACCTCTTGCACAATTAAAAGATGTAGGATCATACTTTGTGTAATCCATTTGATTCCCTTTTGAGTTGCTTACATGATTGCAAATTGCATCTTCAACTAATCATTCAAGTCCATTCCATCACTTAAAAACTGGATATTTGCACTCTATCTAAAGCTATCTTGTTTTTACGGATAACTCAATGCTCAAGGCAGATTTGTGTGATGCATGTGGTGTAGTTTGATGTGTGCCTAACACTATATTGGGTAATATTAAATAGTTTTTTTGTTCTTTTCTTCAACTCCAAGAATAAAAGAAAGATTTGTAAGGAATTTACTATAAAGAATGAGATCATTTTCAACTTCCAAACAAGAATGACATGATCATCGAATAGAAATGGCTAACAGTAATTTACAAGTTGAATGAATAATTAGATATAGTCCAGTGATATCATTAATGATGTTGGTGATTTATAATCTTAGATCCTGCTACCACTCATAATCGTTTGTGATTCATTAGCTCTTCTAATCAGTTGATTGCTTTTGAACTTTTTAGGATTATTCTGGTAATGTTGACGATCTTTGAGTGAATTGGGGATGTTTTTGTTTCATGGTACATATGTTGAGCTCCCTCAATCTTTATTGGTACTTAATATCCCATTCTCAGGGTAAATGAAGTTTTGTTTTAACTCTTTTAAAGGTTGCTGATGTATGGGGAGATGAAACTCGTCATGTTTATCTACTTGTGGTATCCAAAGACGAAGATAAAGGATAATCACTACAACAAAATGGAGAGGTGTATTTATTACCAACTCAGAGTTGGAAATATAAATTGGGATAACTTGCTTATGCCTTCAAACTTGAAGTGAATCTTTGTTCTTTGGTTATCAATTTGTGATATTTGTTCTTTCTTATAAAGTAGATATTCATGCTTTATCTTTTTATTTACTATTAGTGGCATTCTAAATGTTATTTAGTGGTAGTGTTGGTGGTATTCTGGATTTGATTGTATTTCTAATGCTCAATAGGAAATTTTGGACTCAAATTTGACTTTTGTGTGATGAACTTTACCAAGGAGCAAGCATTCAATTTTTAAATGTTGTTTTCCTTTGGCCTTCACATTTAATTCTTTGAGATGCTTTTCCTTAATTTGCATATTTAATAATTACTAGATATATTAGCAGAGTAACATGGGGATAAATGTATTTTTATGTTTTTTAATGAATTAGACTTTTACTGGCGTTTTTCATAAGCACCGCTAAATTAAGTCTTTTACAGATATTTTACACACTTTTGTCGGTGTTTTTTAAAATGCTGCTACAACTTGCCGGCCGAAAAATGGATGCCGGCGACAGGTTATTTCAGACGCTTTTAAAACGCCGGGACACAAAATGCTGAAAAAATTTCATAAAACGCCGGGAAATATTTCCGACATCGTTATCGTCGATGTTTTCACAAAACACCAGGAAAAGCTTTGAAAAAGTTTTTACCGGCGTTTTTTAAACTTTTCCTGACATTTTTAGAAGCGCCGGCAAATCCCATTTTTGTAGTAGTGCATAGATGGTGAAGTTATTAGTGAGCCACATCAAATGAAGGAGAAAATTCGTAAGTTCTTTGAAGAGAGCTTCATAAAACCTATGAATGTAAGACCAAAGGTGGAGGGACTATTGAAAATTAAGCCTAGTATTGTGAGTAGAGAAGTATTTTAGGTGAAGTTTGAGGAAAAAGAGATATGAGAGGCAATTAAGTCATGCAATGGGAATAAGGCTCCAAGGCTTGATGGCTTCAAAATGAGTTTCATAAAGAGGCATTGGAAGGTTATAAGGAGTGATATTATAAAATTCATGGAGGAGTTTCATGCAAATGCAAAACTGGTAAGTGGGATAAACTCTTCTTTCATTGTCCTAGTACCAAAGATAGATCTTTCAGACAGCTTATCAAGCTACAAATCCATTAGTTTAGTTTCCTCATTATACAAGATATTATCCAAGACTTTGGCTAATAGGTTAAAAAAAGGTGATGGAAGAAGTCGTTGGTTCTAATTAATTAGCTTTCATTTGAGGGAGACAGATTCTTGATGGCATTCTAATTGCAAATGAGAATACTCATGATTGGAAGATGAGGAAAAAGAGAGGCATTATTCTAAAAGTTAATTTTCAGAGAGCCTATGACACAGTAAACTGGTCATTTCTATTCCAAATGATGAAGATGATGGGCTTTGGCAAAATGTGGATAATGTAGATCAAAGAGTGCTTGCAATCAGGAAGAGTCTCAGTGTTGGTTAATGGATCAGTTACAAAAGAATTCTCTATGTATAGAGGCATCAGACAAAAGGACCCTCTTTCACCTTTCTTAGTCCTTATTGTAGCAGAAGGCTTGAACATGTTACTAAATAGAGTAACAGAGTTGAAATAGATAAAATGAGCAAAAAATTCAAGTTCTGGGTCAGATATTACTTACTTGCAATTCGCAGACGATACAATATTCTTTTGTGAAGTAGATATAGCTGAGTTATGGAACCTTAAAAGAATTCTCAGAGTTTTTGAACTAATTTATGGTCTTAGCTTGAATTTCCAAAAAAGTGCCATAAGTGGAATAGGTGTGGAGGGTTCTTTCTTGAGGGAGGTAGCTCAAATTTTCAGGTGTAATATTCAAGAGCTTCCCATGAAATATTTGGGGATGTCAATAAATGCTAATCCAAGACTCGTTAAAACTTGGGAGCTAGTGATGGACAAATTGAAATCAAAATTAGCTGCATGGAAGAGGAATTACTTATCTATAGGTGGAAGGCTTACCTTACTAAAATCAACTCTGGCAAGTCTTCCCCTTTACTATCTATCCCTGTTTAGGGCCCCAATGGAGGTGTGTAAGAAGATGGAGAAGATGCATAGAAGGTTCCTATGGGGGGATCAAGTGGGGAAGAAGAAAGTTCATTGCATTGGATGGAACAAGGTATCTAAATGTTAAAAGTAAGGGAGGGCTCAGGATAACCCCTGTGATAGTAAGGAACAAAGCATTATTATCAAAATAGTGGTGAAGGTTCTCAAAGGAAAAGGAGGCAATATGGAGAAGAATTATGTGCCAGAAATATAAGTATAATAAGGATGCATGGTTTCCAAGAGAAATCCAGAGGAACAAAAGATCAGCTTTATGGGTGAATATATTATTGATTGGTAAGGAGCAGTGAGTAATCAAAGATATTCTAACTAGAAATTTGAAGATAAAGGTGGGGGATGGTATGAACACAAGTTTCTGGGAGGAAGTGTGGGTGGGGGAAAAAAGTTTAAAAGAAGCCTTTCCTAGGTTATTTAGTTTGTCAATCCAGAAAAAAGCTAGTATAGCAACGACAAGGGATGATAGGGGTGATGGACCTTGATTTATAGCATAAATCTATTTGTATGGGAATTTGATGATCAAAGCAGGTTATTATTTTTGATTGAATTTGTTCCTTTTGAGAATTCAAAAAAAGATTCAATTATCTAGATTAATAGAAAGGAATGGATATTTTCAGTGAGTCAAGTCAATAAGGAAGCTTGGAATTGGGGTAGTTAGGATAACCCAATTTTATCAAAATTGTAGAAAGAGAAGGTGCGCTCCTCTGAAGTCAATTGTGTTTGGCTAGATGGCTATTCAAGGGAAGATCAAGTCAAAAGTAATGCTAGTATCAAGAAATAGCCTTCCTCCAGGTTGCTCTCTAGTCTGCGTATTATGTCAGTAGTTTGAGGACGACTCAAACCACCTTCTCCTTAACTGTCAGTTCGCTTGAAAAATCTGGAGTGCAGTAATTAAATGGTGGTTTGCGGTGGGTAAGCCCCAAGTCTTTAAAAGAGCAGACCTTATGGTGATTGAGCTTTAAGTTTAGAAAGGTAGAAAAGCAACTATGGGTTTCTTTATTCATATCAGTATTGTGGCACATTTAGATGGCTAGGAATGAGATATCTTTCAACAAGAAGGAAATAAAGTGGTGGAAAGTTCTGGAAAATGCTAAAGTTCATGCAGCTATATGGCTGAAAGTGGGATATGCAGGGTTGTCCATATTAGTTTCTGATATTCGGTACTCCTTGGATGGGGTAAGAAGTATTGAAGGTTAATCTTAGGTGAGGTGTGATGCTATGATTTTAGAGCGTATTTTTTCTTTTGATATATTTTTTCTGCTGGTATCTCACCAGTTGAGCCTTTTGTAGTAGGTTATAGTTGGTTTGTTTGCTTGGTGAGGTTTCTTTGTAGCTAGGCTTTGCCCTGGCTGCTCTGAGCCTAGCCCTTGCTCTGTTCTTGTGCCATGTTTACTTTGTTAAATAATTCATTTGTTTTGCTGTTTCAAAAAAAAAAAAAAAAATTTCTTTTTCGACATCTTTTATAAATAATAAAATGGAGAGATTTCTTGAATACATTGACAAAAATTGTCTCTAATGATACTAGATAGTTGCGTCTATTAGCATAAATCAATAAAATTGTTGGTAATATTTATTGTATAACAAATGTAAGAAATAGAAGCTCAAAAAGAATCGAAAGAACTCCTAAAAAAGGATACCAAAAGCATACAAGTAGACCATAATTCAGTCCGTTTGAGGATATTTCATAAACAAAAATTCTTTTTTTTATTAGGAATTAAGGCACTCATTTGTATACAGACAATCAACGCTCTATTCTCTTATTTCTTAATGTTTCACAAGCATAAATAAAAAAAGGTTCTTGATTGTTTTTCCTCATTGATGAATTACACAATTAGATGATGATAATGGAATACTATATTAAAGCTACTTGACACCAAAATTTATAAAAATAGTGCATAGAGATAAAGTTTCAAATAAAACTACATTGTAACTTGCCTTAAAGTTCTTCTAAATTTGTTTTTCATCTTTTAATTCCATAATATTGCAATGTATTCTTTAGTTATGCATCTAAAGGTGTCGGCTGAAGTTGTTTTTATTTATTCTTCTTCGTGATAGCATACAAAATTATTTACCCTAAATAGGATTGCTTTACTGGATTTACAACAAAATTATATCGTATATATACTTCCCTTTGCATGAATCTTTTAATCCTCATAATAATTATAGCTCCACTGGAATATGTGGGCGACCACAAAGTTTTCAATGTTGGAAGGGGGTTCATGTGTAGAGATTCTTATTTTTTCTTTCAAAAGAAAAGTAGCATATTAAGTGATATACCACAAATCACACCTTGTATGCAATCAACAACTCTTTATTACTTGCCTTTAATTCCGTTGGGCCCCAATGGCAAAGCAAATTGGCTGCTGCCAGAGCAAAACTTGAAAATGTTAAAAAGGAGTTACTCTGGCAGCAGTCTGATCTACTGTGGAGAAAGCAATGCTCTTGAAAATCATGAAAGGAGGAAAAAGATATCATAGCTCAATAAACAGCAGTTAAAATTGAAATTAGATTCCTAAAGAAGAATCAGATGTAGAAGTGGAATAAGCTCTTACAGGTAACAAGATCAGATATGCATTAATATACATATATGTTCTACATGTCATACATGAAAGTCTTACTGTTAATCTAAAACAAATTTTCGTTTCCCCCATCCAATTTAAAAGAAGAAAGAAAATAAAATAAAATAAAATAACAAGAAAAAAGGATTACTCTCCCAGAAGATTTCTCAATTATGCTCCCCCATTTCACAGCACTTGAAATTTGAAAATGATTTGCCTATCAACCGAGTCCAAGATACCAATGTCAGCAACTGAGTGTTCATCTCCACTATCATCTGCAATATTCAAATCCAGTGAGCCACAGGGTCTTCTCTCCTCCGAGTCATTTTCATCATCTTTTTCTTTGCTCTCACCAGATTTTTGCCTAGTAGGAGGAGAACTGGCTCTCGACATTGAGCTGAAGCTTTCGCAGCTGAATATGACAATGGCATCCTTAAGATGGACTAACTCACCACCAGGAAGTGTAATTCTTCCACTTTCAATTGCTTTCTTAATACCTTTTTGAGAAAAATAATCAACTTGCTCCACATCTTCCATGAAAAACACGCGACTTGGCTTATCTTGCACTGCCTCTGCAAACCTTTCAAGATAATTGGAGCCCGATTCATCTCTCCCTCTTTTGTTACTGAACTCTTCATTTGAATCAGCTCTTGTTGAGGAAAATTGGCTGAGTCCAATTGTGACAAAGTTATTGTGGGAGCCGAAAACAAGCTTTGCTAGCTCCTTTGCAATTTTCTCTTTCCCCTCAAAATCAACACCCAAGAAGAACAACCAAGTTTCTTCTTTTTCTTCTTTGTGCTTCAACTTGCCTTTTCTTGCAACCATCCCAGACCGGCATTGGAGGACTGAGCTCACGACATCTGGAATTATGTCTTTCTGCCAAGGAACCTTTTTCTCCAATGCACTGCATAAAACCTTCAAGTTCTCAGAATTAAGCTCCTTGAACCTGTTCAAGCACTCAAGATCCTCATTTGCCTCACTGGACGAAGCTGAGTTAGGACTCGAGTTAGGATTGGATAAAAGGTCCGGTTTTGGCTCGTTTCTCTCTGGAATGTACCTTCTGAAATTGGGTTCAAAGCCTTTGTCACCATTTTCGGATACTAAGAATTGGTGTTCTTTAGTTGACTGTTTGGGTTCGAAAATCATAGGCCAATTCAAAAGGGTCTGATGCAAGTTATGGTTGCTCTGGTCATATGAAGAGACTGAGGAAGAGGAAAAAGGAGACGATGAAGAAAAATTAGGGGCTTTCTCAAGAAAGTGGGGCTGTTGGTGGACTGAGCTGCAAATTGAGTTCCATTTCTTACATAGCTCTCTAATTTTGTTGAACTCCTGCAACAAAAACAACACAGAAGGAATGTTAGATTTCATCTGTCATTAACAATAGGGGTCAAAACTTAGCTAATAGGTAGAGCAAGGCCTCTTTTTTGTGAAAATTGGTACCTGATCTTTGGAAGTTTTTCTATTGTTCTCTTCCTTGTACTGTTGGAGCCATGAAGGCAAGCTTGAGCTAGTGGAAGTGGTGGTAGACTCATTGTAATAAGTATTGCTGGTTATGCTTTGAGCTTCTCTATTGAAACTAGCCAAGCAATCTGGGCAGCAAGTGAGGTTCTTCTCGACTCCAATTTTGATTTGTGACCAGCTGGAATCATCTCCTGATACCTTGCTTTGGAACTGTCCTTGCAAATCACTGGACAAGCAAAAGAAAAAGCATATATGATTAATATGATCAGCCACATAAAAATGTTAAAGAAGACATGAACTTAAAATTAAAACAGCTGATTATTTGGAAATTCAATTTTTTAAAAATATCGATTTAAAACCTTCAAAATTTAAAAATCAAATTGTAAATCAGCCTTTCCTTATAATCATAAAGAAAATTTGATTAAAAAAAAAAAAAAAAAGCCCAAAGATTCTCAAACTTAAGGAAATATTTGAACTAGATAGTTTACCTCTCAAGGTTGAGGCTTAGTCCCAAGCTGCCAACAGGAGTTGTGAGAGGGTGAAGCTGCCAAAGAGTCTCTAGAGAGGGCTGGCCAGTCTTACATCTCATGTAAGTCTGGAAAGTTGAAATTCCCATGAGCCACAACTTTCCACTTTCCCCAATTCCACACAACAATCTACAAAGCTCCATGATCATGAGCTCCACAGGACAGTAATAGTTCCTGCTATGCCCACGATAATTTGACCAAAACTCAGACACCCATTTGAGATCACCCAAATACAAAACTACCCCTCCTCTTCCCACACAGCTTTTCACAAGGCACCTGAGCTCCCCCAGCCTCTGTTCCGCCTCTTCCATCGGAATGTTTTTCAAAGAGAGAAAAGGAAGGCTTATAAATTGCACATACCTCATATCCCCTGGAACATCTCCTCTATCGAACTTATCGATCACTCCCCTCACCACCCCCTCTGCACTAGCCACACTCTCCCCTATAACAACTGTGTTTCTCCTCTTCTTGCTCATCAGTGAGTCTAAAACACTATTTACATCTTCGCTACAAAACCTATCATTTGGTGTGTTGAGTGTCACTCTAAACTGACTCACGGATGGAAGTTGGGACACATTAGAGCCAAGAACTGGAGGTTTGGTGCTTTCCTTGGACTGACAGTTACTTGTTGGAGGACTTTGAGAACAAATCTCCAAAGTGACAGCTTGTTCAACATTGGCTTTTACTTGTGTACTAGAAAAACCAGCTTCTCTCATTACTCTACTCACACTTGGGTCATCTAAGACGGAGATTACAAGCTGCTCTAACTCTACTTTCAAAGCTAAAATGGGCTGTTGCTGGTTTTCAATGGAGCCGCGGCGTTGGTGAGCCTGAGCACGCTTGAAGACCGCCACCAAGGCGTTGGAAAGGGAAGGGTGGTGGGAGGGAGGGCCTAAAATAGGGCTTGACGCGGATGTAGGAAGCCGGTTCAGAGCCACGTTGAAGCATAGCTCTAGGGCTTTGCATTGGAGAGGATGAGAATGGGATTGAAGGCAAGCAGTTCGAAGAAGGCCGGCCGAGGAAGCCAGCATGGAGCTGGCCACATGGAGAGGAGTCACTTGGGCATGGCCTCGCCGCCTACCAAGGCTTATGGCTTGTTTTACAATGGTTGCAGCCTCAGTGGTTAGAGTCTGATGGACAGTGTAACCTCCTGTCCTCATCTTCTATCTCTAATTGTTTTGATCTTCTGTCAGAGTCTAAGTTAGTATCGTAGTTGTAGAAGAGATCAAGGAAGGACAACTAGAAAGGGTTTGGTTTCAGGTGGTTTGGAAAGAGAAATGCAGGGCTGAATTGTACTTTGGTAGCTAGCTAGTACTTATCTGCTTTATAATTTAGAAGTGAAGAGAAGCGACCTAATGTATGATGGATGAAATAAAGTGGGCTTGTGCTTTCCTTGTAGGTGAGGAAAATTTTGGTTTGTTATGTGAAAAGTGAAATGCATGTGAAGCAAAGCTCTCTCTCTCTCTCTCTCATTTGTGATAAGGGTTGATGGATGATTGGAAGCTGGACTCTTATCTTTAAGAGAGAGTTTGTGTATAGTATATGTATGAAGGCACTAACGTAAAAAATTGGACATGTGGGCTTCTATTGATAAAATTTATTCAGCAATTAGGAATGGAGGAATAACTTTTGATTGCTTATACCATACAAATACTTTTGTGTTTGTGGGTAATGTGTCATGCATATTTTCTCAATCAAAACTTTGGTTAAAAAAGAGAAAAAAAGGTGCGAAAAGAGAAAAGAGGAAAAAGGAATTAGAGAAAACTCCAATTACGAGGGGCCTGAAAAGAGAGAGCGGACGGACTGTCTGTTTGAAGGAATTGGAAACTGTGTGTTAGGTGCTTCTCCCTCTCCAAGAGGAAGGAATAAAGTGTTTGATTGATGGAATAATGGATCACAAAACTCCATACGTGGTTCCATGAATTCCATGGGAATTTTTGAACTGTTGAACCTGGCCTACCCCGGAAACCCAAAACACCCCCCCCTCCTCTCTCTCTATACAGCCATGACATATATGAATACATACTAGACACATGAGTGTACCACAATATTACACTATACAGGCAAATACATGCATTTTTATTATACATGTTGATACATATAAATGGACGTACATGCATGTACATTTATATATATCCACACAGCGAAATCAATCCTTTCATGCTTTGACAATTTTTTTTAATACTTAGTTCTACAATGAAGTTCTTCTGATGTTTACGTATTGCAACTAAAATTAAGAAACTTAATTGGCAGTATGGTTTCTAAAAATTATGTTATAGTGCTGCGTGGTTATTTTCTGATTCCAATTTAAAACTAAAATTTTCTTTGAAATATTTTTATGCCATGCATGAGCTAGTGTCCTTTAATTCCTAACTACTTCGTTTAACCTAAATGTTTTTCACAAATAAAATACAAAAAGTGCTATAGTATCACTTCGTAAATGATATAACAAAATTAAGTATGAAGTATTGTCCATTGTTGATCTCCCAAAATGTGAGAATATTTAGGGCCTGTTTAATACAGTTTTTTAGCCAAGTTTTTTTAAGCTTAAGGCCCGTTTGGTTTGGCTAATATTGAGCTTTTATGATTTGACTTTTTTTGCTTATAAGCAAAAAAGCCAAGATTTTAAAGCTTTTTTGTTTTTTTTTTTTTACTTTTCTGCTTATCTTATCCTGTTAAAAACAAAAAAGCTGAAAAAACTTAACTTTTTTGCTTAAAAGTCAAAAAAGTAAAATTAAAAAAGCTACAAAAAAAAACCAAGCCAAACGGACACTTACAAGCAAAAAAGCCAAGGTTTTCTAGTTTTTTTGTTTTTCTTGCTTTACTTTAACTAAAGATAAGCAAAAAGTAAAAATAGAAAAACAAAAAAGCTAAAAAAATCTAACTTTTTTGCTTATAAGTTTAAAAAAAACTAGACGAAAAGTCAGTACCAAACGGACTCTTAACATCGCTTTAGTGATATAAGAAGAGATAATACCTCATTATTTGAATTGAATAATGGATTACATTAGGATTTTGATCAACAAACTTTTGATTAGTACGTAATTCCTTCACATAGAATATACTTAAATAGAGATCTACCCAAATGTAAGAAGAACAATTAAGTTGTATAAATCATGTGTGTATTCTTCGTTGTATTGTAATTTGTAAGGCTATGGCTATTGCCAAAGTAGAAGGGGTTATTACCAAAGTGACTAATTGATTTGTTATGTGGTACAACTAAACAATGCGCTGCCTGCTTTGACAAAAGACCTATTTGTTTTTGGCATATATAGACACACACAATTAGTAATTGTAAATGGTGTAAAAAAAAATAATAAAAAAACTGGATTATACGGTGCTTTCTTCAAAGGTTCAGTTGGTACCCTTGTTATTTTTATTGGTTCAATTGAATATAAAAGTAAAGCTCCCATGTTAATCAGCAAACCAAAAGTCATTGTTTTCCCACCTTCCTTTAGGAAGATTGTTGAATCTATAGCCTTAATTGTCTTCATTCACAATCCTTTTATCTTATAAATGTGCATATCACATTGTGAAAAAGAGACTATGAACACAAACCTAAGAGGTTTTGCACAATTTTTTTATTAAAAAAAAAATTGCTTAATCCATAAATAGTAATCGACTCGCCCATAATTTGAGAGGATGGACTATAGATATAGTTTATAAACGTAACAGATACAAACACCCCTAAAATTGCCAGGAGATAAAACTAAGGATGTTTAGATGCGATTTTTTAGGAATTTATGACTTTTTAAAATTTGTGTTAGCTCCTAGCTTAAAAAGCTACTTTTTGAACAAGTTTAAGCTTCTAAAAAGTAATTTTTTTATGTGGTTTTTAGAACTAGCTTAACTTTTTAAATTATAACTTTTTTAAGTTGCAATTCAAACACTCCTAAAATTGCCGTTAGGCCCTTGATTTGAGTAATTGCGACCTATCTCCACAAATTCATGAACAGTGTCTAGCGGAAGCCACCTATCCATAGGAATGGCAATGAACCGAAAAAAAGTGGAGGTTTGATCAAATCCGCCCCATTTGGGTGAGGATAGAGGATACAAAATGAGAATCAAAATGGAAGTGGAGGTCGAAATAAAAATTCATATGAGGATGGACTAAATTCTTTCCCCACCTCTTCCCGCCCCACCTCGCCCCGCTTCCCCTTTTTTTAGTATTTTTTTTTTTATGTAGGTCATTTTTATTATTTTAAGCTTCAGTTTTTTTTTTACATTACAATAACATCATTTTGAAGTATATATATAACCCAAAATGTTTGGAGGTTAATTCCATTTTATTATCAAGTGGAGATTATGAGACTATTAATATTCCTACTACCTTGGTTCCTTTTTCTTTTCTTTTTTCTGTTTTATTTTCTTGTTTTGTGTTGTTTGATTCCTTTGTACCAAAAAGGAAAAAAGAAAAACTTGAGTTTGGGCTGGGGGTAGGGGTGGCAATAGAGGCAGGTTTGTACCAATGAAGGCGAGGATAAAAACGAATATTTTAAGTGAAGGTGGGGATAGAAATTTCAACCTCTGCTCCACTCTAGTCTATTGCCATCTCTATCTATCCGTGCATCGCTTGAGAGTTGAAGAGGTTATATGGGCCTAACAAGGGCTTTCTTTGGCCCATTCAAGGATGGATGAAAACCTTGTAATTTACAACATTGGAAGACAAGAAACAAATTGCAAAGGTAGATGGATCAATCTGACAATGGGCCTATAGGCCAATCTGTAGAACACCTGACCCAGCCCATAGAAAGCTGCAAACTCCACTATGGAAGCCCAGTGATCTTTGACTGCCGGTACCTTGTGTAGAGGCTAGGAGTGTGAACTGTGAACCCTTAACAAACAAGAGGATAAATGCAAGGGAGGGTTGCTGCAGTGCTACTAGCAATTAGCCTACCAAAATTCTAATACTATTGCTATTTTTCTGAAATCAACAACTCATTACTGATCCTCAAAGGGTGAAATGCCCCAAGTTTGTGCTATTTTGGCCGTGCTTGGAAGCAGAACTATTCGGACATGATTACTCAATCCAATCTAATCCAATTCCGTGTTTGGGTGCTCAATGCCAGTAAGGCAAAAAACTCATTATGTTTATAAGCACATTAAGTTATACTTTTTTTCTTAAACGATTTTTCATTCTCTCTCTTCTACAGAGCCGTGATCGAAAGGTGTTTTTGTAAAATATTGTTATCCCCTAACATAAAACAATTATTCAAATGTTGACTAGACTAAACTCAAGATAAATAGCCATTCGTGATATCCAGGCCAATCCTTGCCTAAACAAGAGATTAGGAATATAGAATCATTTATTGTAAGGTAATATATCTAAAACCTCAGGGTATTATCAATGTTATTCTGCCCATCCGATATGGCATCAAATCTTTTTCCCTTTTATACTTGGTCTCCCCTACACTTTTTTGCCATTGGGATTTCTTAATTTTGACCTATTTTGCAGTAGCAAACAAGGGTTATGACCTAGTTGAATAGTAAATCCAATCACAGTCCCCATATCTTGCAAACAAACACATCATAGAGGCCCCGTTAGAGATCACATGGAGAAAATTAATTTTTGGGTTTCTCCATAATATTCATTTAAGACGTAACTTGGTAGCTAAGATATGCACCTTAATTTGAGGACGATCTAATCCTCACTAGACAACAATCACCTCCAAGTTTAATTAGATGTAGAAGCAATTATCCATCTTCTTAACTCCAATTAGTTGCCCGCATGGTGCCGTTTCTTTTTTATTTAGAGTATTTTATTAACTGTAGTTGGCAAGAATGGAGAAAACAAGCATAAGGATTTATCATTTTCCTTGGTCGGTTGAGAAAAATAAAAAGAATTTAGTTTTAATGTACTTACAGTATTAAATTTTTTTACACAAGTAGAACATTATAATGTGACGCGTGTTTTTTAAAATTTAAATACAATATTAAAATGCAAAACTCATGGACATGTATTATATTCTAATATCAGCTTATATATACAAATTTTACACTATCTGTCATTATATCAAAATTAAATTAAAATAAGAAAGCCTTGAAACACCACATAAATAAAGCTGACTTGGTGTTTTAGAGTCTAAACCTGTAGAATAAAGTCCCGTATACAATACTTACGTTGAATCACATTAGCGAAGAAGTGATGTAGGACAATTTCTTTTTTTTTTTTATTTAAAGTATAATGGTAAACAAACATAGTTTTATGAGAATGATGTGACTGCAATTTCATTTCAAACTAAAACAATTTTTATTTGAACTTGTAATTTAAAAAATGTTACCACTATACCATTTTAATAGAGATTTTTGTATTAGAGTTACATAACACTATAACTTTTTTTTATTTTACATCCTTTTTGGGTTTTAAAGTTTTCTTTAACGTGGGCAATTTTCAACTTCTTTGGAACTTATGAAATAGAAGGGAAAGAAAGGAAAGAGAGGGTAAGGGAAGCGCAAAACAAATAATAGAAACAATGTTTTCTTTTTATTTATTTATTTAGTTTTACAAAGAAAATAAACGTGAAATAAAAAGGACATTACTTGAATTATGACTTATGTTAGTAAATATTTTTAAACTCTAAAAACGTAATACATTACCCCTTAAATTACTAATTTGTACTAATTAACACATTTTATTATTAATTCATTGAGAAAATAGATAAAAAATTATTACATGACTTGCACATGTTCTAAAAAATATAATTTTATATCTAAATTGACCTTTTTTTATTATATTAATTGTCTAATAACTAAAATATTTTTTAAAATGACATCTAAATACAAGATAATTTAAAAGGTATTTTAGTTATTAGACAATTATTATAAAAAAAAATTAATTTAGATATAAGATTGTACTTTTATGAGTATGTTCAACTCACATAATGATTTTTCATCTATTCTTCTAGCAGATTACTAATATACTAGTTGTTAACCCGTGCAATGCATAGGAGTAAGAGTTATTTAAATTATAAATAGTTAATTTAAAATTCATAATAATTAAGTATACAATCGTATCGTATCTTTAAAATATAAATAGATATTGACATATATGGTATTTTATTTAATTATAATCACATTTTCAAATATTAAGTTTAGAAAAAGTTCTGACAATCTGATATTATATATATATATATATATATCTTATCTATCTTACAAAATTAATCTTATCTTATATATATATCTTACAAAACTAATACATCATATCATATCTCTAAAATATAAATAAATATTGATATATATATATATATATATAATATTTTATTTAATTATAATCACTCTTTTTTATAAATATTAAGTTTAGAAAGAATTATGACAATCTAATATGATATATATGTATCTTATCTATATTACAAAACTAATCTTATCTTATTTTATATATATATATATATATATCTTACAAAACTAATATAATAAGTTTAATAAAATAATAAATTCAATAGTTATCTAATAAATTACCCCTATGACGTGATATTTTAAAAGTATCTAAACATTTAAAGCGCTACATAATAGAGAGACAAAATATAAAAATAAACGCGTCATAGGAGTAATTTAATACGAATGATAGTTCACAGATTTAATAGGTTACCTTTTAACATTTAGGGAATTTTAGTGACACTTTGAGTCACACGTTGTAAGGAGTGTTGCTGTAAGTATCTCTAAAATGCAAAAGAGAGAGAGAGAGAGTGTGTTTCCGTTTCTCCACAATCAAATAGCGAAGGAAGGAAAATAATTCCCCTCGCTTCCACTCCCCAAGTTCCAAACAGGCTGTTGATGTTGTCGCTCTTTCTTAAATTCCATTTTTAAGGCGCCGATTTGGGTATCACATGCTTTTCAATGGCGAGAGATCGAGACTAATATACCCACTTACCGCAGAGGTCTTATGTTCAACTCCACTGAAAATAAAAGCCTTTGTACCAGTAACAGGTGTTGTATGACAATTTCATCTCCTAATTTTCTCTCTGGTGGTTCTACATGAATTCGTACAATATTTATTGCTACAATCTGATGTATAGAAGTAATCTCCTCATGAGTGATACTTACTCTGATATGGGTTTATCTTAATTTACTGTTTTATGTATCAGTTCTGATGACACATCACCACTACTAACAACTAGGAAACCTAGGGTTAGTGCTTACTACATTACTTCATGATTCCTTTAGCAACTGAACGTTTCCTAGAAATAAATGAAAATTTCATAGGGAATACAAAAAAAAGGTTTAGTAGGAATTTACCCCAAAATGAAAACTTTTAGTCTAAAGATGATGATAACTGCAAATTATGTTTATACAACATTAATTTGCATGATGGGGAGGAAATTATTTACCACCCCAGCTAGTGTTTAGGTGACATAGTGCTCATTCTTCCACTTTCAATGCTTGGGTTTGAGTTGAGTTGCCCCCATGCTGTGATGTATTGCCTCAACTCTTGTCTCCATCTCTGGTGGTCCTCCTCTGTCGTAGACTTTTGATCTCGAGCCTTAACAGGCCTACTCTTGGCGTGAGGCAAATTATAATGTCTGGTGATCTGCATAAATAGGCTCGATAATTATGGTTGAAGATAGATGATTGATGTACGAGCAGGAGTTGTGATCCTATCTCTATAATAGAGACCCTTTTTCTTGACCAAGGAAGTGTTGGGGTTTTGAAACGGAATCAAATACAAAACCAAACTTCAGGACCTAAGCAATATAAACAACGAATCGAAAATAGAGAATATGCACACACACACACACACACACAAGCAATACAAAGATTTACATGGTTCAACCCCGAAGATAAGGCTTACCTACACATTACACTGAGTCGCTGCGGTTTCATTATGATCAAGAATAGAGGTGTTACAAGAATTTAATAGAACATGTGTGGACTTATTCTAGGATGATAGAACCAAAGCTTAGCCTCGATATCTCTCTCGACCTCTTTTTGTGACCTCTTTTAATCACTCTACAGCTAGGCTTTGTGCTTCTATTTATAGTTGCATACAAAACAAGCCCAAGGCACATTAGGGTTTCCAAATTGTCTACCGGTACTCGCTGGGCCAAGAGAGGGGCAAGCTCAAGTTTCGCAATCTCTCTGGGGCAACAAGGCCGCAAAGTACACTGGACATTATTATGATTCTCGATAGAGTGAGAAGGGGGAGACAGTCGAGAACCTCCAAAATCAGTCTCCACATTACACCAAGAAGAGCAATTACCTTGACATTTTCCATGCATCCTGGACTGAGCCGTATAAAAACCAATTGAAGGAAACCTAAACATTCTTGGACAAAGGAGGATCCCTCGGTGCACCAAGTCATTGCTGAACTGCCTTACCACTCCTTGTCGATTATAAGACACCACACAAGGTTCCCCTCCATGACTTTGAGCCACCAACCTAGAAGAAACAACATCGCTCACCACAAACATTTGCTAAATGTTTTGAGAACCGGACCGGACTGGACAGTTCAACCAGTTGAACCGTCAACCGGTCTCAATAACGGTCCGAATTGACCCTTGAAATCGTTCTAGGTGAAAAATCGTGCTAAACCGTTTCACCCTCTGGTTCAACTGGAGAACCTGTGAACTGGATCTAGTTCACCGTAACCGGACGAGTATCAACTACTTTCAATTTGGGAAGTTTTTAAGTTATAGATCAGTCCCCTATGAAGGAAGACCTCTCCGCTCAATAAAAAAAGAGAAAAAAAAAAAGCTCTCTCTGATTCTGTCTCTTGGTCCTCTCTGTCCAAATCACTGGATCGCCATATTCCCATGGAGGTTTAAACTACGGTAGCCACAACGGTATTCTTCAGTGTCCTGCAACCCTCCAATGGTGCCAATAAAGCAATCACAACTCATACAAATACCCTATGTGTATATAACTAGAGAGAGGGTAACAGAGAGAGATAGAAAGGTTGAGATTGAGATAATGTTAGAGATAGAGATTGAGAGTAATAGAACAGAGGAGGCCGCTACTTGAGCTAACGTGAAGAGAAGAAGACGAAAAGTGGGTAAATTGGGCTCCACATTAGGGTGAAGAATAAAGTGATTGGGCTCTTTATTAGGAGGAAAAATGACCACTTCTTTCACCTATTCAACTAATTGTCTCTTGCTCATTTTTTTGAAATAAATAAATAAATAATAAATAATTATCATAATATAAAGTTCTGGCTCTAAATTTTTTTTAAAAAAGTTTTTCAAATTAACAACATGAAATTTTTAATGATTTATGCTACCAAATTTTTTTAATAAATTATATCTTACTTCATCTATCCAAGCAAGCCTACCTTTGCAAGAAAAAGTAAGAAAATAATTGAAAGAAAATAAAAGTTAAGAAAATAAAATGATGGGAAAAAGCTATGTTTAGTATAAATATTTATATATATTTATACATTATTTATTACGTCACGGTTTATTACCGGTTTGATTTCGGTTGACGCCACTGTTGAACTACTGACCGGTGACCCGTTTTTGTTTGGTTCGCTCAACGGTCCAGGTTTCAAAACATTGCATGTGCTCACCAATCAGACTTTCCTTGTCTTCATGATCGACCACTGCATCCTCGAAGAAGTAGATTTGGAACAAGGAGGTGCTCAAAAAGTGTTGCATATAGAGTGGATGCACAAAATCCTCATCATCTATCACCATGGCGAGGCTCTCCTAAGGTAGACTGTTAGACCGCCTTACCGAGCAACGTTAGTCAACCTTTGTTCTCCTTGCTATCCTCAGTTGGGAAATCCGCACCATAAAGCTGATGTAACTTGCTCCTTCTATCTCATTTTTCAATTGATGTCGCTATAAATGTCAACACTTATTTTGTCGTTGCATTTATAGTTAATATAGCTTTTCCAAAGCTACCTTTGTTGGAGATAGTAGACGTACACAAATTGGAGATAAAAATGAAAGAAATCAGATTATGATGATTGATCATGTGAAAGGAAGGTTAATAATAGCAATGGTGAGGAACAATGATTTTTTCACATTGAGGGTAATGCTAAGGGAAGAAAAGGCCAAAACTTATGTGAGTTGAGATAGTGAGGAATAAATGATAGCATGTAGTTTAATTGAATTTAAACAAAGGGGAATGGTGGAATAGGATTCTTGTAGCACGACAAAAACAACTGGGGCAAGCCTTTGTGAGTTGGGTTGATTATAGGGAGCATGGTCTCACTTAAAATTACATGGGAGTGGGGATATTTGTGCTTGATGACTAAGAGATACAGAAGAGAGAGGTTTTCTGGTATCTTGGTTGAATATGATTATAGGGTGAGAGAGACTGAGGCAGAGGTTACTGGTACATTTTTTTAGGTTTGGAGTGCTAGGTTGTGAGTCACCAACTTAGGCTTTCCCCACTCCTACCCATTTTGCTGAGACAAAAGTGGGAAAAAGAAAAAGTTTAGATCTATGTTACTTGAACTCTTTTAAATATATGAAATACTCGTATCGGACACTCGACACGATATTAATTAGACATGCATTTAATAAGGATGCATAACTAATTAAGTTTACTATAAAACTAAGCAGAGGACTTTCATTTTATGTATGAAATGCTATTTTTTAGCTTGTAAATGCCATTTTATCTTAAAAAAATAAAAAAGTATATAAAAAATATGAAATCTAGCCGTGTGTCCCAGTGTCCTTAAACATGAAAATTAGATGAATCCGACATTTGGACACGTACCCGTATCCGACACCCATACCCCAGTCTAGGTAACATAGGTTTAGATTACATATTCATTGAATAAACCTACATCTAGAATAAGGTGAATGAGTTTTACTAGAAGGGATAAAATTTTAGGTGATTGTATTCTTTTTGCTTAGAGGTAAAATGCAATGACTGGGCCTGTGCTCTGGTTAAGAATTCAATCCACTGTTCTAGTTGGCTCACTTCATTCTGTGTAGCATTTCCAGAATCTTCAGCATCCACAGTGGGGGATATCACTAATCATGCTGTAAGTCTACACTTTGAACTCCACGCTTGTTTGCATGTACTCCATGGCTAGTTCATTATGAGCAACTGGGTTGAGGGTCTGTATTTTGATCTTTCTTTGAGAAATTCCATTCATATTGAACTGAATCCCCCTTGCAGTGCCTTTTTCTAGTATTTTGCTATCTGTTGAGCAAGTTTCATAAAGTACTCTTATCTATCATAAGTTTTTCCAGTGCATGTGAAAAGGATGGTTATTAACAATTTGTACTTGAGGGCCTCCAAGATTGGACCACCAAATTTTGGTTCGACCTCGTAATAATATCTAACCACCATTGTTGATCTAACATTTGTAGGTGGCTCCTGCTTTCAGGTGGTCCAAATGCATTCTTGGATTCCTTCACAATTTTTTGATGAGATGAATAAGTGATGAGCGGAAACTGAATGAACTACGTGTCATTGACACCTACCATTTGTGTATGTGCCCTGATTCCCCATTCATGTTAGAAAAATTATCTCAGCCGTGCATGATTTTAAAGCTCCCATGCAAAAGTGAATCTGGCTAGAGCTAATCTTGTTGTATCTGCAATGTTTCTTGTTTGCATCATTAAGTTTTTCTTTTCTTTTCTTTTCACTACATTTCTTGACACATCGAATATGATTTTCTTCCTTCAAACACATCCTGGCATCTCATTGACTGAGATTTACAGATTTCATCAGTATTCAATGCACATCTTTTTGTTTCTTTTACACTGTTTGAAATCAGGATTTATTGAGAGAAAGGAAAAAGAAATGGAAAAGGGAGCGGAAAAGAAGAAGGGTATGAGATTCAAAATTCTATGCTCTTGTCTGGTTACGTTGTAAACATGAGAAAGAAATGAATAGATATTTATCAATAACAATGTAAACGTAAATAAGAGAATATGGTTTCTTCACTCATTTCTCTTTTGGTTTATTTTCTGCACCACTTTCCCCTAACAACCAAACAACAAGAAATTTTCATTTTTTTATCCCTTTTCCTTTGCCCTCCATAAATTCGGGATCCAAACATAGCATTAGGGATTTTGTGAAAAGCATTGGATTAGAATTTGGTTTTTTGAACTCAGATTTTATGACACCTTAGAACATTGCATTGTGTTTTCTTAGGTTTGATAAGTTTTTACCCCTTGTACCATAAATATATGAAGGGAGTGGAATGTTGTCCTATTGTCACTCCAGGCTGTCCATTTCTCATCCATGTCCTCCCCTTTCCCCTCATAGTCTATTACTACCCCTTGCTAATTCACTACCAAATGCTATATATATACATACATACATCCATCCATCCATGCATACATACATACATATATATATGCATGCATACTTGAAAGCAGACATACATGTTCATACATGCATATGATGTTCTCAGGGGGCTAATCAAAATTCTCTTTAGCACTCCAACATAAAAGCTCTGAATCCAATACATGCCTAAAAGGAACTCTGTTCCCTCGCACTTCAAATATTGCTATAACCATCCAAGGCTTATGGTCACATGCCAATGGTTATGTTGGTTCTTTCTGTGGATGATCTTGTTTTTACCTTATTTCCAGTTGGAAGTAAAAGTAAATGTTCCTAAGATTGATACAGTAATCGATTTACTAGTTGGATGGTCTTTATAATTTGGAAGCTAAATTAGTTGTGAAGGCTGACTCAGCCATAAGATCTATTTATGGTGTCAGATTGAATGCTACGATGGTGACCCATTCTTTCGATGAATCATTTTTCTTATCAAAGAAAAGAAATAAGAACATTTAGGTATTAGTGTGAATCCACTAGTATTTGTATATCCTTAATGTTTTTCCCTTATATGGCACTACCTGCAGTTTATTTCCTTTAAATCTGACCAGTAGTGTAGCCGTCTCAAACTAACACAGGGTATTCGAATCAAGAAACAAAATTTCTTTTTGTTTCTATCGAAACCAGCGAAATGTTTCCATTTATTAGGGAACTGACACGAAATATTAGTGAATACCAAAATTCCAATATTTCCACCTAAACCCAACTGTACACTCTGAGCCATACCGCAATATTGAGTTTTTTCGTCACGTATTTTGAAGGATTACTATTACAATTACCATGATTACTGGTATTGTTATTATTTGATATAATATTTTATTTATTTTCAGTATAATAGATTTGGGTAAAAATTTTCAAATACTTATAGGAAATCTAATGTATTAATGAAATTCATAAATTCTCAAATTATCTTATAAACATCTAATATCAGCAAACTCAATTACTTCATGACTAATGAAATTACTAAGATTAATATTCTAACTATTTTTTGTTACGATAACTTGACAACCAAAAAGCTGTGCATTGAACTTCACAGTCGGTAAAGGAACTGCAGTGATCTTTACTATTCATGTGATCATAGTTTTCTCTACTGTAATTGATTGTATAACCCTCAAATGTTTCGTTTTCAAGCCGAAAGAAACAATACATTGAAACAAAAAATTGATTATACTATTATGTATCTATTCCCTCGTACTATTGTACATATTTTCTGGGCATTAGAGAACAATAGGTGTAAGTGTACTTGTACGTTTTGTTAGGTTTGGAAGGCTTGCTAGTGGGTCACCAACTCAGGCCCCATTCCTACCCATTTTGCCGAGCCAAAAGTGGCAGAAAGAAAGGCTTGAAACAACATATTTACAGAATAAACCTATATCTGGAAAAAGGGCATTTGGGCTTTACTAGAAGGGATAAAATTTTAATTGATTGCAGTTGTGGTTGCTTGGAGGTAAATTGTAATGATTGGCCCTGTACCCTGGTTAAGAATTCAATTCTACCATTCTAGTTGGTTCACTTCCTTCTGTGTAGCCTTTGCAGAACCTTCAATATCAGCAGTGGCTCTACACTTGGAACTAGATGGTTCATTGTAATTCTTGACTAGATCAATATAAGCAACTGGGTCAAGCATCTTCATATTTCTCCCTGTTTGGGGAATTCCATTCCTATAGGACCGAATCCCTCTTGCATTGCCTTTTTCTAGTCATTTTTGCCGTCTCTTGAGCAAGTTTCGTATGGTACTCTTATCTATGTACTCTTATCTATCATAAATTGTTCCAGTGCATGTACAAAGGATAGTTATTAACAATTTGTACCAGAGAGCCTCCAAGATTGGACCACCGAGGTGTGGTCCGAACTCGCAATAATATCTAACCACCTTCTTGGCTTTAACATTTGCAGTTTGCTCCTGCTACCAGGTGATCTAAAAGCATTTTCTTGGATTCCTACACACAAATTTTCGATGAGATGAATAGTTCGATGTAACTGAAACTGAATGAATAGTTCCATGCATTTCTTGGATTTGTTACAAAATGACTGATTGCACATCTTGCTGTATCTGCAATGTTTTTTGTTTGGATCATTTATTTTCTTTTCTTTTCACTGCATTTCTTGCTGCATCGAATTATGATTTTTCTTCCTTCAAACACATCGTGGCGTCTCATTGACTGGGACTTAACAGATTTCATCCGTACTCGATGCATTTTTTTATTCTTCTTGGGATTTTGTGAAAGGCATTGGATTATAATTTTTTTTTAGTAATGCTATACAATTAAAAAATTCATACAGAATTTATCACCAGAATAATGTGTCTAAGTTATGGTCTTATCACTTCATAATAAAAAATCATCAAGGTGCATGTTAATTGCAAAACTATCATTACCACATCATTTTGATACAAAATTCTGTATAATAATTATGAAAGAATAGTATTTTTTTTTAAACTCTGATTTTATGACACGTTAGAATATAACATTGGGTTTTCTTTGGGTATGACAAGTTTTTATCCGTTATATCATAAATAAATGAATGAAGTGGAATGTTGTCCTATTGTCACTCCAGGCTGTCCATTTCTCATCCATGTCCTCACCTTTCCCCTCATAGGTCTAGTACTGCCCCTTGCTTGCTCACTATCAAATGCTATAGAAACATATTACATGCATACATATATGTATGCATATACGAAAGTCGACATGCATAATTACACGTACCTATATATACATATATATGATTATATCATGGGGCTAATCAAAATCGTGTTTAGCAGTCCAACATCATAAAAGCTCTGAATCCAATTCGTGCCTAAATATAACTCTGTTCCTTGCATTTCAAACATTGCTGTAACTTCGAATATTACCACCCAAGGCTCATAGTCAATGTTCCACTTAGACAAGCATGGATATGCAATTATGCATAATGCATACATTCCTCCCATCCATACGTGTCTTCACCCCCACACCTGTGTGCTTGCTTGCTTGTGTAGAGAGAGAGAGAGAGAGAGAGAGAGAGAGAGAGAGATTGATCTACTTTCATTGTCATTTCTTTAACCTACTATAATATACATGAAAATGAGATGTATTGAAACTAAGACATGATCATGAGATGTTGTCTTACTCCTCAATCTCCTACTGCCCCAATGGAGACAGGGGAGACAAAGGAGAAGAAAAAGAAGATGCAGCAGAAGAAAAAGAAGTAGAATCAGAACAAGAAGAAGAAGAAGCAGCCATTGCAACAAGCAAATCAACAAAGGCTCCAACTATGAACCCATGATTGATCTTCCCATTCACTCTCAAGTACCATCCCAACAGCTCCTCCAAGCAGTCCCAATCTTTCAAGCCATGACTCTCCACCATCTCCTCCATCGACCTCCTGAAATCCTCGTACGGGTCTTCTGACTCCATCGCCAGCGCCACGCTCTCCTTAAACAACGGAAACCCGCCGGCCTTCGCTTCCTTCAAGATCGATCTCGTGTCGCCGGCCGGCTCGAAAAACAGCCTCTCCGACTGGGCCCCACGAACTATCATCTCCAATGACTCCCCTCCTTTAGATTCCTCCTCGGACTGGGTGGAGAAGCTTGCAGATTCCGATGATGAGTTTGTAAACAAAGACTGCGGCGTTTCGACCCCGTCGGAGAGGTCGAGAAAGACCGAGTTAACGGTCTTGAAGACGTCGTCGCCAGCTCGGAAAGAGAGGGTCCTGGGCTGCTTGCACAAGGGCCATTGCCATGGATGCCTTGCTTCTTTGTTCTTGAAGAGGAGAGGGAGAGGGAGCTTCATTTTCTTACCCATTTCAGCTGAAACACTTGGTTTTGAGAACTGGGTGTTTTCAAAGGGTGTGCTTGGTATTAATGGTGATCTCAGAAGGAATAGCAGGAGGGGGGAGATATAAAGGAGAGAGAGGTGAGAGGAAGAAGAGGAAGGTGGAAAGCAAATGGGGTCTGGTAGGGCCTATCATGTGTGTGTATTTAATTGTTGGATTTGAAAGAATTTATTGTAATTTAATGAGCCCCTCCCAACAGATGAACATCTACTGTACCATTTGTCAACCACAATTCTATAATGTTGGAACAATATTTTTATGTGCTCATGCTGCTACATACAGCCCCCTATTTTTGCTCCTCCTAATTCTTAATCCATCAGTTTAAAAAAGTTAACTATAGAGATTATGCACTCTCATTATTTTCCTTTGCATTTTTATCCTCAGCATTTTCACATTTCACAAATTACATATATAAGCTAATTTGTCTAGATTACATATGTTTGGATCTTGGATACATATGTCAAGGGAATGAAAAATAAATGGGAAATACAATTGCTTATAACATTACTTATAAATGGGCAACCAAGAAATTAGATTTTTTTTTTTTTTTGGATTAACCGCCTATTCATTTTCTTTTTATTTTTCTAACAAAACCAAACAAGGAAGGAAATTTAGCTTTTATCACACGTTTTCCTTTTAATTTTCCTCCACAATTGCAAAAACCAAACATTGCGTTAACATTTTCCAATTGGAGATTTGTTAAAGATCAATTGTAACATGGACAAGTTACTAAAAGAATCAATTTATTTAAGCTTGTAGAGAGAGATTGATTTGATAGAAGCACACACTTAAGATGGTTGGTGAAATAAATAAAAACCCAAGTTCAATTTCGTTCAGAGCTTTGTGAATGTATGAAGCTGATCTGAACAAACCTACTCTACTGTACTAGCTAGGCACCACCTCCTTTAACAGCCATGGTTTTAATGGTACGCAAGAAATAAATGAGGGACAGTATTTTTGGCTTTGGTGGAGTCAGGAGTGGTAGAATAGCCATTTCAAAAATAAATTTCCTATATATATATATATATATAAATTTATAGTTGGGGATGTGGATTGGATTACAAACAATGATATGGGTCAGTTTAGATTTCAAGAATATATATTTTTGAAAATAAAAGAAAATGACAACATGAAATTGATGTTCCATTCAATGCCAAGGATACATATACAAACCTATTACATCACTTATTTATATATATATATATATATATATGTCAATATATTTTTTGGGGCAGAGAGAAATTGGAGATGTTATTGTCATGCAGCTTTAGTTGCATTGAAGTGTAACTGCAAGAAAGGCTTTAGATGAAAGAAACTATATTTGACTGGGGATCGAACTAGAAATTATAATGAGATTGACCATACAGAGACTAATATGGCAAGAGCAAGGGTATCACTACAGAAAACTGAAGTTTGGACCCTGCCATTTTTTTAAATTGTGAGATGGTTAGCTTGGATTCTGTTGGGTGGCATGCTTGGTTTGATCAGGTTTGTACAGAATTGACCATTTATGGTATTTTTGGAAGTCGAAAAGGACCCAACTGGTATTCTATGAAATTTATGCAGTAGATGCAAGAAACCTATGTAGAAAAATTCCAGTAAAAGCATATGGAGGCAAAAATCATGTGAATTATTTATGGAAGAACAGTTGACACACACACTTGTCCATGCCTATGTATTTAATAGGTGAGATAGGGACCTCAAACGATTGGCCTCTCTCTCTCTCTCTCTCTCTCGCATTCTGTCAATTAAATTTGCCTATTATAAGTCATGACCATGTCAACAATCACAAGCCATTACTGTTTAATTTTCAGTACAGTGAATTTCTAATCAGATGACATAAACTACATGACTGCCATGCTCCACGGACAGACTTTGACCTATGTTATTTTATGTTAAGAAGCATACCCAAAAGTCCCCTATAAAACAGAAAAAGAAAAAGAAAAAAGGTATTGTCAATGTAATTTGTAATAGTTGTGAGCTATAAGTGAGAGAGAAACAGAGAGAAGAGACTAAAATTGTGATTGAGCCGTTTGTTTTTTTTTTTTTTTTTTTGTTACAACTATTTAGGCTTTCGACTGACTACTCCTTAGAGTTTATACATGATCACCGTTCACTCAAATTATATAAACTTTGTTTATTGTATGAATGATGGCTAACTAAAAAAAACGTAAAGAATAATTAAACTTAAGAGCTTATACTTAGCAAGATGACTAGCCATTTATGCTTGATTTTTTGAAAATAACTCTTTGTGCATATCTCTGGCAATTTATAAGTTTATTAATCAAAGGACATGCATTGCTGGCTTTGTTTCAATTGCCTCTCATTTGATTGGACGGTTGAGATGATTCTCATCAAATTGACTCTTCCGAAAATACAATCTCTTCTGGGTGAGACAGATACCTTGCAAACATGACATTTGCTAACTCATGTTCTCTATATCACTATACTTTTGAAAACTTATTTCTCAAATTTATGAGCTTCTCAACTATTTATCAAATTTACTTATGTTTCTGAAAGTGTTTTGGAGTCACAACTTTAAGTTTAAAGTTGTGTTTTTAAAATCCGATTCAATACTGCCGCATCTTGACAAATAATTTGAAAATTTTTCTAAATAATTTCCAAACCACTGAATGGTTGATGAAAAACTTGAAACATCTGTAATGTCCATTGTCATGTACAAGTCCCTTCATCCATTTTTGTTGTGCAAAAGCTAGTAACCATTGGGAGAATGACATTGAAGTAGGTCCCCAACTGTTAAAATTCATCAATCCATGCAGGAGAACCTCTTAGGTAATGCCAATTCAGAGTGGGGCCTTTCTATTATATCATAGACAAAACCCACATGCCCAATCTTGTCAAGTTTTGGTGAATCACAGAAGTTAGTGTTAGATGGTATACAAAGGGTGCATTTTACACTTGTAGACAAATAACATATGCCCACTTGATAAAATAAAGTTCAGCTTCTGTTGCTTTGATTTTGGACAGTTTGTTTTTCTAATTTTGTCTGCAATGGGGTCCCTACACTGTTGCCAATAATTGCCTCAGTGATTAATCTAACGCAGAAGGTAATTAATTGAAAGCATAATCAATTAATGGTTAACTTTATTATAAACCCCTTAAATCTAGAAATTGCCTTAGATTTTTGAAGTGTGGATTAGGATGGAAGAAATGGGTTTTGTTTGTTGCAGTGATGGGGAGGAAAAACGATTTTCTTTTCTTTTTTCAAATTGTTATTTGATTAGCTGTGTGAACGAGCTGATAAAAATATTTGGCTAAGTAAAAGCAATTCAAAATATGGTTTATTGTTGCTTTTAACTACTAAATGAGAAATGGGTCTTACAGTTCATGATGCATTGACAAACTGCTGAGTCGGGTTTTAATTAATATGAATAATCCAGATTAACGCCACGTCTAATGTTCCAAACAACACTTCTGAACTAGTTAATTTGAGAACTATTTTTTTAGGGGATGTTTGCTAATCCTTCGTTCGTGCAATAGATGATCCTTCGGTTAGGAATCTTAAGATCATTGTCTTCACAGTTTTCAGTTTTTGGAGAGAAAAATAGGTGTATATGACCTGGTTTGTCTCCTTTCTGCCATCATTCATGATTGGTTAAAGGCATCACCGGAAGATGCACTGCTACCTTGATCTTCAATGATTGGTGGCTTAATCATCACATAAGATTATAACTTATGTTTAAGATCCAATTATTCAAGAGATTGTGAAACACAACTACCATTCACAAGGTCCCATTTTGGAGATCACACATAGATGAAATTAAAAATAAAATGCGTAAGTGTTAAGACAGACATATTCCATACCAACATTAAAAGAAAAAAAAAAAAAAGGCAATTAATCACATAAAATGGAAATGGAAGCATCCCATGCGAAATGAATCTATTTGGTTGTGATTATCCTATTGACGACAACGGGACAGTCTAATTTCAGAAGCGGAAATGTAATTCCAAAAACCTGAATCTTGATTTGTATAGGGGAGGGGTTATATTTTCATGGCATACTGATACAAGTACACAATCTATTAGAACAAAAAATAAAAAATAATTGGAAAAATTCAAACCCTAGTCCCGCATAAGTATGAAACTCTCAGCCTGTACCTAAAAACCGTCCCTTTGGAAAGTAAGAGGCCAAGTTTGAAATCATTCAATTTATGTGAATTGTTCAAAGTGATTAAATAAGATAATCCTGTCTAATGTCTCTAAACTTTATATGTTTTAAGTCCACGCTCTTGGACCCTCTTTGGAAGATACGACAAACACGAATATGATACAAACTATTTGTTTTATTGCAAAATGGAACAATATGGGAAGAACATGAAAGAATCAACAGGCTGTTAGGTGGAGAGCAAAGGTTCAATTTTAGGGTTTGTCATGTCTTCTAGGTAGTAAAATATTGCAGGGTTGATAATACTTATCCATGGACCTCCTCTTGTTTCTCCATTGTGAGGTGTGTATGACATTTTTATAATGAATTATTTAGCACAATTTTTAGTCAACTCTGTTAAAGAGTTACTTTAGTGCCCTAATTTTGTGCATAACCCATGTCTCATGCCATGTGGAATGGAGATCAACGGTCGAGTCGTCTACGTTGTGCTGATAATTGGCTAAACACTTTTGGATTTTTCTGTAACTATCGTAGAATATATATATATATATATATTGTGATCAGTCAGGCTGGTTGAGTTAGTTTTTCTCCATGTTCTTGCATGGAGAGAAAGATAATGCCTGCCAATATTCCTTTTGATCTGTAGGTTATTATATGGCAGGAACCAAGAAAGAGAAGATGTATGGATGAGAAGGTACAAGGAAAACAAGTTATTTAGTTGAAGTTAATTAGGTCAACAGCTCATATCTTTATTTTACTTATTTATGTCCTTTTTCCTGGAGAAAAAAAAAGTATGGGTATTCTAGTATAAGTGTTCTTTCTTATTATTGAGCTGCAATTATCCAATCCAATATTACAAGCCATAATAGCATCAAAAGCACATATTTGCGTCAAATATATATTTTGATTGTAGAGTTTCAATGACTCAGAAAAATCACTTAAAGCTAGGGAAAATTGAATGTTTCCATCAAATATTGCGACCTTTTGGAGTTGCAATGACACCCAAGAATAGCTTAAAACTAGCAAAATATACGATTGTAGGACGCTAGATTGGACCTCTAATGACATATAGTTACACTCATTCTACCCCAGCCCTATCTTCTTTGCCCAATCATCAACAGTTAGAGATTCAAAATTTTGAACTTCTTCTAGAAAAATTGTGCAAGGCGATTGCTTTTGTTTTTGGTACTTTCATCAAATGCAAAATAAGAAGAACAATGTGTTCTCTCTCTCTCTCTCTCTCTCTCTCTCTCTCTCTCTCTTGCACACACGCACACGCACACGCACACGCACACGCTCAAAATTGTTTTTATCTCTCATAAGAATATTTTGCAATTACTTTGAGGTTTTTTGACTTTATTTGATGGATCTTATGTTTGACCAGTATTCTTTTCTCAAATTTCTCTTTGTTTTTGTGGTCTGAATCCTTGATGAAACACATCTTTTGGTTAATTATCATAGTGGTGATACACCTGAGTTGAAGGTGGAGGTGCGCGCTGTTATGATATCGAGATGAAATTGGAAATAAATTCAAATAAGCGAGAAGCTGATGGCTACAATGGCTAGCTGGGTGTTTGGCAATGGATTTAGTAAGGGGGTTAATTAGTTGCGGGAGCTAGCAGATTAGTTGCACAAGTTGGCTAATGGTAGTGATGTGTCATAAGGTCATTGGCTGCTGGGTATCAGTAGTTAATTAGTTAGATATGGCCTTGCTCTACTCGTTCAGTTTGTTGGAAGGTAGGTACTTGAGATTCATGTAACAGGGTACAAAAGGGTATCATTTACATGTAATTGGCATGGATTTTCTGAATACAACTCTTCTCAGAAAGCAATTGGTATTTTCTTCCTAGTCAGATCCGTAACATTGGTGTGACTCCAAGTAGAACCCAATAACGACCTCTCTTATGCAATTATCATCGGATTTCCCTAATAAAGAAAAATAATTATTCACTTCACGAAAGGCAAAGGGGAATAAAGATGACATGAAATGGAAAACATGATAATTAGACATATTCCGGCTTCATGGTATGCCAACATGGATAGTTACTGATCTGAGACCCTATCTTTACCAGCAAGTTTTGGAAGTAACTCTTCAAGTTACAAGGAGTGGAACTCAACCTTAGTTCCTTGTAGCACCCACAAATGGATGGTCAAACCGAGGTACTCAATCATTGTCTAGAGAACTATCTAGGTTGTACGTATTACGGGAGATAAATCCAAGGTTTGGAACAGATGGTTTCCTCTTACGGAGTGGTGGTACTACACCTCCTATCACTCGGCTACAAAGATAACACCATTTGAAGCTGTATATGGTTATCCTCCACCCCACCATAGCCAATTCCTTACACAAAAGCCCTAGGTAGTAGCAGTAAACACCACTCTATAGGAACGAGATCGCACAGTAAGACTTCTTAAGGAACATCTTCAGTCAGCTCAGCATAGGATGAAGAAAGCTGCAGACAATCATCGATCTAAAAGGACCTTTGAGTTACATGACCTGGTGTACCTTCGTTTGTAGCCATACAAACAACTTATTGCCTCTATGAGAATTCATCCTGTATTTCACGTTTCCTGCTTGAAAAAACACTTGGGCCAAGGCATTGTTACCCAGCCGCAATTACCTCCCACCGATTTACAAACACCAAAACATATGTATTGCAATACGTACAACCTATACAAAATTAATGATTGTACATCAACACTAGACAGTGTCATCAAGATTTTGCTCCATGAAGATGTGAGGATGCCAAGATGGCAATGATATATAAAGAGGCTGAATCTTTAGAAGATATCTTTGTCTTCTATGTTTTGTGATAGTTTTAAGAATGAAGCCTGCATTTGAATCTTAATTACCCATTCCAACTCATATCTAATCCCCAAATGCATCTCTTTTTGGTATCTTTCACACAACATCTTTTTTTAATTTGAAAAAGATAGACAAACGTCAAGAATTCCTTTTACAACGACTATACTAAGGTCATAAAATTTGCAACTAAGTAGTATAAAACCAAATAATATAACTAAGTATATGGATAAACTAAGGAATTAACTAAGACATAAAAAAGAATTATGAAACATTTTTTTGGTTTTTATCTAACCAAAAGAAAAGAAATATCGTTTGGAAAGGCAATTAAGTAGATGCATATATTAACAAGTTTTAATGATCACAAAAATAAGAGGGTCGAACCTTAAACAACACAATCTGGATGGAATAGCTCTCATTACTCGAGAAACAAAGAATGTAATTGATATCAAAATAATAGCTTATACTATAGGTTGAGCATTTTATTTGATAATAATTTTGCAACTGTGTAAAGGTACAATTTTGCAACCAAGTAGTATATAACTGTAAACAAGTAGAACTAAGAAGATGGATAAATTAAGAATATATCTAAAAAATTACAAAAGGGTTGTGCAACATTTTATTGGGTCTGTAATCAACCAAAAGAAATAATTTTTGGTAAATGAATATATTAACTATTTTCAGTAATCGTAAAGGTAAGAGGATCCAACTTCAAATAGCTCAATCTTAACACATAACAAAGTTCACCTACACTCATTCAATTGTTGAATATAACGGAACCTAGCCAAAATTTTAAGTACATTTCATAAACAAGCCAGATTTGAACATGTCATACTCCATACGTATATGTTTGTGAATAAGGGTAAGCATGTAGTTTAAGTTTTGATCCATTTTAGTCAAATTTTATTCCCATGAAAGAACCATTATAGAACTCGTATGACATAGCGTATATAACTTCCTGGCTACCTATATATTTTAATTTTGCTGGATTATTGTTCTTCAACATTTAGAAATTAACATCCACTTACACTCTATTGTGCCCCAGTCCATTCTGCCTGTCCCATTCATCAACAACTAGAGATTAAATTTTTTTACCAAATTCAGGTAAAATTGGTCTAGCTTTTTCTTTTCTGTTTCTTGAGTACTTTTCCAGTGCAAAATAAGGACAACAAAGTGTTCGTAGAGAGCTAGAGCTCCACCACAATAATGTGCTGATGACAATTTTATAATTTAAACTCATCTGATTGGGTATTTTCTTTTAAAGTGACAGGTCTCAATTCAACCACAGTCATATATATTTACATGTGTACAGCATTACTCCAAAACCAAAAGAAATGAAGAAAAAAAGTCCTAGTACGAAATTCTACGGTACTTATAGACATCAAATGTTGTCACACGTTATTTACTGTATTAAAAGCCTTTTAATTAATTACAAATTCATATTGATAATGTAATAAAATACTCCATGTCTCACTTTAATAGAGATGAGACTTCTTTCCATGAGATGAAGAACATCACTATTATTCTGCACACTAATTGATAGTATTGATGAACAGAAGTCATTTGAGCCAAATTATGTAGCAGAAGAAGTATGTTCCAGCCATTCCAATGAAGTGGAGTAGCCCAAGTGATGCTTGAACTAGTATATATTACACAGAAAATGTATATTCTCATGTTACAGTCTGCAAATGAGTACTTCCACAAATTTGAATTGGACAACTTACAAACAAAATCACTTTCCTGATATTTCACAAGTAAGAGGGAAAGAAAAAGGGCATCAGTTGAAATAATTAGAATCTCACCAGATTAAACAAGATCAATAGGAAAGTTGCAGCCGGGACAACAATTTACCAGACACCAGGTCAGGGAACTACCACACCATTCCAATGCTCAAATTTTGTGATTTTAAACCTGTCTCTGGTCAAAATTAGGTTTGCCATCGTGATCATCATCTTCGTCATCACTGTCAGTATCATAATATAAAGCATCATCATCCCTAATGTCTAATCGATCATCATTATTTTCCAAATTTGAATACTCGTTAAGAGTATTGTGTGAGTTCCAATCAGGAGGGAAGGTCCTCTGCAGCGCTTCTGTGATTTCTCCACCTGTCCTCTCAATCTTGCGCAAGCACTTGGACCAGTGAACTGCAGTCCCCATATCAACAGTCAATCCAGATTGCACCATCTCTCCACACACAGACAGAATTCCTGAGTAAATGTACTCTTCAGCCACAGTAGCCCTTGACAGCAATGATGTCATCAAACAATGGTATACAGCTTTGTCTGGCTTCAATCCAGCCATCTTCATCTCTTCGAAGCATCTTAAAGCCTTCTCTGGGAGCGATGCACGTGCCCACCCATGTATAAGTGTGGTATAGGTTTTGACATTTGGCTTTACTCCAACAGCTTGCATTTCGTCAATCGTTTTTGTTGCTCTCTGTTAACAAACTAAATATAACCTTAGCCGAATGAAATGATTCAATTCCATGAATTCTAGACTATATGGAAGACTGGACTGGAAATGTCAGGTTGAAGTGGTGCCAGCAATAATAATTGAAAATAAACATAAAGAATGAGATATTAATACGAGGTTTTCTTAAGCCAGAACAAGAAAATATGACAAATTCCTCCTTTCTTTTTTCTGTTTATATTTGCCCTATAGCTTAAGCCACAAACCCCTCTTCTAGAAGGTTGTTATTTTAAAAATGTAGTCATTAAAATGGGACCCATCACATCATGAGAAGTGATACAATTATTTCATATTCTTAAAAAAACAAAATAAGAAACAAGTACGCGTGCACAATGTATTTCAATATAAACGGTGAGAGAATTATACCATTCCAGATGCCATGTTCAATATAACAGAACCATTTAATTTGGAACACCCACTGAAGCCAAACGTGACCTCAGTTTGCATACATGTTAAAAGAAAAATTACAGAGGCTATCACATCCCAAACGTGTAGAAACAAATACACAGTAATGCCATTAGCAAACAGTTTCTGAGCGCCTCCTAGGTAAGATACTCTGCCAATCATAGAACTTAAGGGGAAAAAGATAGCTGAAGGCATACCAGCATATCTCCAGCTTTGCAACAAGCATTTATGAAAGACGTGTAGGTATGGATGTCTGGCTGAACCCCTTCTTGTTTCATTTGTTGCCTCAAGTCAGAAGCCTCCCAAACATCACCTCTCCGAGCCCATCTACATGAAGGGGAGAAGATAACTATGAAATTCAGTGGTGAAATATACATTGTTAGGCACCAGAAGCAGCAAAAATACTACAAAAAGAGAGGAGGAAACTTAATTATGAAAATAGAAGTATGGAAACAAATATTCTAGTCAACTAATCCATTCCATGTAGATATACATTCCATACCCATCAATTAATATGTTGTAGACAAAGGTGTTTCTTGGAATCTTTTGAGCACTCATTTCTTTTGTCACTGCTAAAGCACTTTGCATCCTGCCAGACTTGCAACATGCCTTGAGCAATGCCTCATATGCATACACATCAAGCTCCAGCCCCTCATTTTTCACTTTACTAAAATATTCAAAAGCTTTTCCAGTATCACCAACTGATGCATAACCGTGCATAATGGTTGTATAAGTATGCTCATTTGGAGAAATGCCGGCCAGCAACATCTCGTCTAATATTTCAACAGCCTTTTCCATCTGTAATAAATATGAGATACATAACTTAACTGTCCACAGAAAAAGGACAATTAACTGAGATATATAGTTATACATACACACAACCCACCAATAACAGTCAGTCAATGTGTTGACTTACCCCAAACACCTGCCCCCCCAACCCTCCCGTCCACAACAGCCCCAAATGCTGAAGAAATCAGTTAAAAAGGGACTGGATGGCCAGAAGACTTTGTTCCCTAAGTGCTCAGGCAATGGTAATTACAGTTTAAACAATACTTCTCATATACAAATTTACAATAAAACAAGCTGAACGGTGAAAGAACATAACCATCAGCACAACTCCATAAGTTTTTTATTTGCTTGGCCAGACAACTGTTATTATAACAGCCAAGCAACCAAATGCTATGGCCTATGAGTTGCCTAACGCCTCACGCCATTGGCCAACTATATTGAATATAGGACTTCCATTTGCTAGCTTGAATAACCTTTATTAATTTAACACATACATACTGCAAGCTAGCGCACTGGACCTCAAATATTGATAATAGAAGTTTCATCAGACATCAAACATGCTTATTTTAGGAAGCCCAGGTCATCAGAAAACCAGCTTCTAGAGGAACAAACCCCAAGGGCATTGAATAAGCAAGGTGGAAATTATGGCTGGGTTGATGCACTCAGGAAGTGGCACACAAAAAGTTATGCTAATTACCACAAAAAAGGTTTCAAAGTGATTTCAATGTAATTTCCCTAAAACTGGTATTTGTGTCCTGAAATCATAGCCAAAAGGCTCAGAATAGAGGCATTAACGCAGGAAGCAAACACCTGTACCTCCTCGTTGACAGTATTAGTCTAGATACTTCCACAAACTGGGAATCCTCTATCTAACATAACTTACCTGATGCTTTTCAACAAGGCCGAGAACCAGAGCATTGAAAGTGTGCACAGTTGGAATGCATCCACTCCTCCTCATCATATCAAAGACTTCTAGAGCTCTCCTCATCTCTCCAGCTCTTGCAAAACTATGTATGATGGGCATAAATGTTCGTGAGGTAGGCCTGTGCCTCTCTCTTTGCATTTCCTCAACAGTACGAAGGGCACGATCCATGTTACCCATGCCACAGAATGCTCTGATGATGTTATTGTAGAGCACAACATCTGGCTTTAAGCCACCTCTCACTACATCTTCAAAAATTGCAAATGCATTTGCCCAATCTTTTAATTTTATAAATCCATTGATCAACATGGAGTAGGTCTTCATGTTATGTTTTATACCCGCCAATTCCATCATATTGCTGGCCTCCAAGGCTTTGGAAACTTTTCCAATCTGAAAAAATAAAACATAAAAATTGACAAATAAATATTAAATCATCATTTGAGAAGACATTGAATATGTCAAGATTATAGGCTAAAGAATGGACATGTAATTACTATATAGTCTGTACATACTTTCTACGTTCACTTATGATAAGATTAAGACACTTTTAACGGTAAGGTGCAGTTTTCCACACAATCTAGCATAAGAAGAGGGAATTTTGTTCTCTAGGAGTGACAATACATTCAGTTGATGGTGCTGGCTTCTTACCCAGAAAAACAATTGCCAGAATACGATGCCATATTTCGAGGTATATCTAAAGATTTAGGAGCCTTGGGGAATGTTAAAACCGGAACAGCAACTGTACAATAAAGGGAGGGCTTGTTTTGTACAACTAGAATAGAGGGAAATAGAAGACTTTGCATATAAATGCAAAGTAACCAAAGTGTAATGCACTGAAATGCCATGGTCCAGAACCCTAAAAACTGGGTGAAAACAATCGCAAAAATGGCAAATTTAGTCATTAAAAACACTTTTACCTTTCCATGTGATGTAGCCCAGTTGATGTGAACCCATAGGAGGATGATAAGTTAATTATTAGTACTAAGCGATTAGACTCGTTAAGGTTTTCATGCTGTAGTTTCATTTTATTAGAACTTTCAGAGCATAGGTGATAGAATTTTAGTTGTGTTAGTTTAGTATTTCAGGTACGATTAGATTTGAGAGGATATCTATTAATTTTTAGGGTTTTCTTAAGCTCTATGTTACATGGACTCTTCTATATGTATGAAGTACCCATGTCGAAGACTCTGACACTTGGGTAAGGGTATGAGTATACGATATGTGTTTGACATGTGCTGTTGGACATTCACCCAATCTCATTTTGGTCATTTTTATTGAGTCTTTATATGTCGTCTTTATTAAGCATCAGATGTTTAGTGATCTTAGTGTTAAATATTCATATTCTAAAGTCCAGTCCCAATAGAAGGACGCAAAGTTTCAAAGCGTCATATTTATGTATATATATTCTCTTCCAATTTAATAAAGCTGGATTTTGAGAATTGAGATTGTGAGATTTTTTTACGCAGCATAAAAACCTTACGAGGTAAGTTATGACAAATTCTAGGGAAGATCCCTAGATGATGGTGATGATGATTTTGTTGTTGTTACTTTATTATTCTACCATATGATTCCTCTTTCCACTTTATGTTCTTTTAACCCTATAAATCCAAAACTAGAATCTTTTAACCCTTTTCCTAGCCCAAAGAGAATGAAAACCAATCCTCAATACCATTCACAAGTAACGCTCACCATCTATGGTACATAGACTTGAGTACAAGTGTTAGGTGTGAACGCATAAGCATCTAATCGTCCAAACCTCCAAAATTCAGAATAGAGGAACACTCTAACTCTCTAACCATGTCTAAGTTTCATAAAATGGATGCAGCTAACAATAAAGGTAAAGAAATTTAAGAGTAAGGGAGAAGGTGAAGACCTTTCAAACAAGTTCGGAACTGTAAAAAGTATATTCTAAATCAAGATCACTTTTGATACAATAGCAAAGCATCAAAGTATAACATACTACTTCCAAACTTTAAAAAAATATGTGCCAAACAAATCTCAATTCAAGAAGGCCCTCCTTCCAATTGCCAAACCAAAGGAAACCCTAAAATAATTTACTCCTTCAGTGACCACTCTCCCCTCCAACAAACTACTCCAGCATGCACTGTTTGCCCTACGGCATCAAGTATAAGGGAAACAGATCTTTCCTTCTTCCAATTCTTTTTCTTCTTCTTTGTTCTATTGAAGAAAAGGGTATGGAAGCTACTTTTGAGGTGTGCCCCATACCCACACTCATGTCGTAATGTTAGCAAGTACCTTGGGATATTCTACCCAGTCCACGTAACAGAGCTCAACACACTACCCAAAACTTTACTAAACAAGCCCTAACCAATGCTAAACCAACCTTGCCCTTTCCTCACCTGTTTGGCATTTAATGTAACATCTCAACGCTTGGTTGCTATAAAAATTTGCAACAAATAATTCTCCACACTTCTAGCAACCTATCACATTGAAAATCATCCCAATTCCAACCCTTTTCCCCTAAAATTTAGAATTCTCGTTCCATCCTTTCAAAACCTAAATCCACAAGCACACTATAACCTTAGCCCACAGAAGAGAGTTGCCTTGCACTCGATCTGAATCATATATATCTCCTTTGCACAAAAAAAAAAATGTCAAGAAAACATCGGACCAGCCTAAACTTGGCCTGAACTCAACATTTAGACAGAAAATGTGAGCCGATGCCAAGGCAGCTAAAAGAGATGAGGTTTAGGTGTCAAAGATCTTAATGATCCATTTAAATGATTAAATTTTTCTAACTTGATTCCCATAAAAAAAAAAGTACACCAAATTTATATGGAACGAATTTTAAAGGAAATATAACCATATCCTAGACAAACCATAGAGCAATTAATCATCCTACATTGCTAAGATAGTAAAAGGAGTGGAAAGGAACACCAGGGCAGGATGCAACTTGACTGAATCAAGCAAGAGAGGATTTACATCCATTGTACAGGACCTACAGGTCAACAGATTGACCCATGACACAACCAGGATAACACAAATTCATTAGTAACTTGTATGCTGTACTGTTATGTAAATCCAACTTTTGTAGTATAACCTACAACTTCTAATACTGATTATACATTTCTACGAGAAATGTAATGATAATGATTCTTTTGAGAGAGAGAAAGAGAGAGAGAAGAAGGTGGTTTTACAGTCCTGGCCATTCAACCAGCTGCTCCCATCAAGTTTGTAAGCTATCCGAGTGTATGTTTGGAGATGCACATTATACATGTGACAGATAATAAGGACAGATTGACATAGATTAACAGTCTAAAAATGCCAAGAAACGCCTGAATTTAGTACCTCTACAAGCCCAAAATATCCAAGTAGCCAAGCCAACTAAGAGTTAAGCCAAATCACTCCATTTAGGGGACAGCCATACAAGAAATACCTTACCGCTTCCATGTTTATGGACCAATGGAAATATTACTTAGAATCTTAGATGCCACGAGCTCTATGCTGTCTGATTGTTCAAGAACATAGACTTCCAAGCATGCATTAAAGCAACCAAGCAAGGAACCTTTGGAACGGTACAGAATATAAACAAGTACCACATACAAAGAGTAACATTAAAAACAAGAACAAAGGGAAGGTTAACGAAAATGTTGTTTACCTTACAGTAAAGATTAATAAGACATCCATAACTGATCACTGACGGCGAAAACCCACATTCCTACCACAACAATCAAATGTCAGTAATTGGACCAAACTGAAAAAAATAACTCATGATACCAAATTAATTCTTCCAAGCAAGCCTCTTTGTGTAAAGTACACACACATATAACAGTACCCTGTAACAGGCAAGATAAAAGAGGTTGGTTTTATGTAACAAAAAAAAGCAAGGAGCTAAGCAAAAACTGGTTTTCTTGTAAAGCAGCATCTCCTCAAAAGTATGACATTCCCACTCCTTCCATACAGTTAATTACAGGAACAAAGGTGCTGCCTGCCATAACCAATAAACCTCCCTGCCCATTCTCCTCGACTTTGGCCACTAATAGCAGCATATACATGGGCAACAAAAGAAGATGCCATAACTCAGGAGCAACGGGACAATGCACTAATAGATGATTGAATGTCCTAACTGCCTCCCCTGCGTTTCACACATGCATCACCAATTTTTGAGGACCATCCCAACCAGATATTTCATGGTCGAGAACTCTTCCAACAAAGCCATCTAAGTGAAGAAGGCCAACTTAGTGAGGTCTTTGTTGGATCAAATACTCCTCCATGCACCGGATTCACCCACGTCATAAAACAACTACATATATTTAACCTTAAAGCAACCTAGCCTGGACACCTTCACCATAAGAAAACTTGTCTCTCCCAAATTGTGGAATCTTAAAGATCTCAAATAGAACCTCCACCAAACCCAACATCCAAGAATATTGTCCTGGGAGGAATTAGTACAATATGCGACAATAGCTTCCTTATCAACTACACCATGATAAAATCTATGACCTCTCCTTTAAAAAAATATCACAATTGAACTTAAAAGAGGAAAAAAAAAAACCCGCAGAGACACAAAACTTCCATCAGTCCCTTGGTCCATAAACAACCTTTTGCCACAGCACTCCAAGAAAACCTTTAAAAAAATAAAGTGAAGCAAATACGCAATCAATTAAGTCAAAAGCATCCTCACATCTCACAACTTCAGAACTCCAGAGAAATCAGAATTATAAACAACTTTAGTCAATAAATTTTGTTCTTACCTTGAGTCTGCTAAACACAACTAAACATTTAGCTTCATCTCCAATCATTGTGTAACCATCCATCATGGTGTGATAGATGTCAATAGGAGCATCAATACCTTCTTCTTCCATCTCCCTCACCAAAGCTTCAGCTCGATCCATGTTGCAGGTTTGGCTAATTGTCATAATAAAAAGAAAAAGAAACAAGATAAGATTAGGAACAAGGAAACCCCTTCCATCCATTGGTATCATATTGCACAAAAGATATAAGCTGCCAAAAAGAGTTGTGATAACAAACAAGAATGAAAAAGAACAGTGCATACAATTTCTCGTCATTTAGTATGAATCTTACCCCTTTACTATTAAATTAAAGTGAAGGCATCCAGTTGATGCCTAGGTAATTGGACCTCCCTAAGAAGGCAGAAGACCTGGGCAACACCTAAGCAATGCCTTAGTGAAGTAAATAAACAGAATATGCTTGCATGCCATCATCTATTAAGGATACATGGTACCACCTTGCCACAAGTAACCTCCACATCACTAGGAAGCCACCCCATGTGTCAGCCACCTCTTGGAACACATGGACCTGCAATACAATGACATGTGCACCCACCCTTCATTCCTCCCATTGTCGAGCCATGTCGTCCTTAGTGTAGGGCAAACACAGTGTGTGTGTGTTCATATCAAATCTAGACATTAGAGGAATATCAAGGCATTCTCTGTACTTACAACACGACCAGCTCAATACAAGCACATCCTTCATTGATGCCTCCGTAAGATAGAAGCAGGACCCACAGAGCTGCTTGGGCTCAATGCAAAAAGTTCCCTTCACAAGTGCTTTGATGTAATCCATGTGCCCGTGGCATGGCCTCGAGAGCAAGGTTTTGTAGCTCGTTGACCTTGACTAAGGGTTCGCTAATGTGATGTCCCATCTGCACACTGTGTTGTCTAGATCTAGACAGAGAGAGTGAGAGAGCATCACATGTCTAGGAATGTGGCCATCACCTTCTAGGGACGCATGTGTCACGCTCCATACGTTTACCATACCTAGCTAAATGCTCTACATCCCCACAATCTCCACTATCATGTCTATCTGCACACTGTGTTGTCTAGATCTAGACAGAGAGAGTGAGAGAGCATCACATGACTAAGGGTTCACTAACGTTGACCTCGACTAGAAGAATCCTTCTGATTATTTCTAAGCCAACGCTGAAAAAAAAAGTGTTTGGCAAACCTAAGATGGCAAAAAACTAGGCAGAAGCTTATTTATTTAAGAAGGTGCTTCTTGGCTTACTAGTCAAGTGGCAACCCATCAATACATTTAATTAATTATACTAAAATTCCAAACTTATCCTTTGCAGCGGTGAGTATTACATGAATGTTCATATTTTAGCACTTCTTACAAAACCATTACCAAACATATTTGCAAGTTATTTTTTCAGCCAGTATCGAGAATCAACTTTAAATAAGCACCTTTAAATAAGTTCAGCAACCCCAAACAGGACCATGGTAGCTGCACTAACAGTATGCTAGATTCAACATAGGCAGTCACCCAGAAATTCCACATTAGCAAGATAATATGCCTCAGCACATGCCACAAACTGGCCTGTCTTTCTATGGGGCTCCCCTCTTCCGACATGAACAGAACTTCCAAGAGAGATTCATGTAGTCACTAGGATCCTCACTGAACTAAAGTCTTTCCTTCTAAACCTTCGTTCTCCCTTACTGCCACCTCTCTCTATGTCTCTAGAGAGAGAGAGAGAGAGAGAGAGAGAGCCTAGACTCTCACCAAGGTATTTAGACGCCCCACCACTCTATGTGGTTTAACACCATTCTCACATACCCGTCACACACCCAAACCTTTTAAAACATTGACAAAAAAATTCATCAACAAATGAAAATACTAGGAGGGCATGAAATAAATGTATTAACGCTACTATTCACTAAAAGTATGTCCACCAGTAAATATGTCAAAGTTACACAAACATAGCAGTATATGTTCTAAAAGCATAATGGAGTGGAAGTGCTTGGCATGTGTGCACATGTTAATGTCCAAGTGAAATACCGAAATTTTACAATATGAGGGCACAGGCACAATTGAAGTGTTCAGCTACTCAAGAATTGGTGTTGATGAAGATTTTAAAAACTTGCAGTTGACAAATTGTACAATATCATTAGGAGAACACTAAAAGATCTATTAATATAGGATTTCCAAAATCATGGAAAACTAATATGATCTCTAGGCATTTTCACAAAGTATAAAAAATATAAACTTGCAAAAACTACTAACAAAAAGGATGGCAAGTTTCACTTTTTCAAAACCACATCTCCCTATATCCAAAACTAAACATGATAGAGCTGATAATTGCTTAAAATTGCATTATCAGATGGATTTTAGTAAGTAATATTGATTTATTTTGCACCTATTTTCTCAATTTACATATAAATTTGTGAGTTCTTTTCACCATTGCGTAGTACATATTTTCATGATTAAAATGGTATATTTATGCATGTCAATACAAGTTTTATTAACCACCATGCCAAGTTTCTTTAAGGGATCATCATCTGTTTTTGCTTTTGTAGGCAATTAAAAACAACCAAACATGTGGAAATCAAGCATCTAAGAGAATTATGTTATAGAGGAAGGAAAACAAAACTGTCCATTAGAAAACCAGTGGAAATTATTCGAATGCCGACCTAAACATTCAAATGACTTTGCTTCCAGTACCTACCGTTTGATATATTGTTTGAACGATCCTTTAAATGTCTAAAGACTTCATATACAGTGGCTAATTTTCGAGAGCTCGTTTAATAGCCAGTTCAAATGATTAATCAAATTTTGAAAGAATTTGAACGAAAAGATTTTTGAGGTTTTGGTATTTTGGCCATGACGTTTACTTCAAAACTGAATTGAGGTGATTCTTGCGGTGACTTTGTATTTGGCGCATATTTAATGAATCGAACTCTTTCTAGGTCAAAAAGTGAGCTAGAAGTTGATTGAAATCTAAAACTGGGAATTGACGAATTCGTTTTCCTAGTTGGTAACAATTTCCTTTCTCACTTGCAATTATGGTAGTTGAGGTATATATAGGAGAGAGGAGACACGAATTATGTATCTGTTCATCTATTATCTTCTTCTTTTTTGTTAGGGTTTTACATATTGTTGCGGCTTGCTAAGCTCCTAGCTAACACTAAATAGAAGACACATAGCCCATTGGGCGTTTATAATATAGCCCGAAAAATGACAAAACAAATCATATAAATGTAAGTTGTTTCACATAAAATCTCGGCGGGCATGGTGTAGGTGCTAAGATCCTCAAAGTTTCTCCTACAAAAATAGTGATTTCATCATCAGTCTAAAACACATTATTATTTTTTGTCCTCAGGAAGGCCCACTTGTTTATCATTTTATATACATTATTATGTATCGTGTGAAAGGGTGTGAGAATTGAGTGATTGAAATTTTCTTAAAGTTAATAGTAGTCAAGGTCAAGAAGAAGTTAAACCAAGTCCAGAAGTACCTTTTACCCCTTATATAAATGTGCACAAGCTAATCCTTAACTAACATCATTGACAGTTGGAGCTTTATACAATTCAACAGATACATTCTTCCCGATTTGATTCATGGGAGAATGATTCTAAGGCAAGGTTACAGATCACAACAAGGGTGCAATTTTTTCCTTCTGTACCCTTAACTGGGTTGACTTCACCAATTCAAAGTTTACAACTCCATTTGCAATATACTAGTAGATACCAAAGGATTGAGCTTCAGTAGGATACTCTTCAAAAATATCTTGCCTAATGAATCTCATGTTGTCAGAGCCTCTAATGCCTCATCGAAAGATATTCCATGTGATGACCCTAACCCACGTTGGTTAGTGTTGAGTCCCATATTGGAAACTTGCATTGGGAGATCTTAGGTATATAAGCAAGGGCAATGAACTCAAATGACATCTCCGTTGGCTAGTCCTTTTGCGTGAGTTCCTGTGGTAGTTAGTTTCCATCTAACCTAATGAAAAGACCCTTGTTTCATTTGCCTAATACATAAATTACAAGGCTGACTAGAGTTAATTTGGATGTCTCCAGGCATCATCTGATATTTCAAAAATGCAGCATAGGATCATTTCACATTATCAGCTTACACCAGCTTCAACAATTCTTTACCCATAAAACAGAGAGCATCGACAGAGGACTACAGATTCAAAACAAATTTCAATATAGATATAGTAACTAACAGTCTTCGATGACACTAGCTCTGGTGTTAGAAACATGATCTATTACTTCTTCATCTATACATATAGCAAAGTAGAAAAAACATTAACTCAAAATCTGTCAAATGATAAACATACCAATGGGCATATATTATGTTTCCGTATATGATTGCATTCAAGGTTGCATGTCTCTCTTTTGCCTCCTTGAACCATTGATCTGCAGCACTTCCAAAACAATAAAAATAAGTATTAGCTATCACAGATACATAATTGTCCGTCCCATCATTTGTACAACATATCCTCCAATGGCTCACAAGACTCATGAGTGACACAGTATCTATGGCTTAGTCAGAGAAGCCAAATTTTAAGGTTTTGAGTCCTAGGCCAATCAAAAAGCCTTTTTCATCAAGTAGGAAGTGTCAGGCGGTCATGAATCCTTCAATTGTTTTAAATTCTAATCAAGTTTGTCATACTTTAATAGCAGTTTTAGGTTTTAAAGCAGAAAAACAATAAACAGCTTGCCCCATTACTGAGCAACCAACGAATTATTCACGCTAAGATAGCAAATCATTGCAACCCATTGCTGTTTGCATTACTGTAAATTTTAAAGTGGGTCAAGTTCCATAAAAATCCAAAACATAAGGAACTTAAGTACAGTAAAAAAAAAAAATTTACCTAAATCTATGACAGAAACTAAAGCTTACTCAAACATGTTATACAAATCAACTTAATTCCAGTATACAAACAAAATTTTACCAAAATCAACTACAGAAAACAACAATACAAAGTTTCAAAAGCAGAAGGACGAAGAAAACACAGGTATCACAAGAAAAATTAGAAGATTGCATTATAATGCTAACCATAAACCAAATTGTCCTTGAAGGATTTAAATTTTTATGAGAAACAAAAAAGGCACTCAGTGCCATATGTGTGTGTATCGTTACTTACTCAACATTGCCGACTTTAGCAAATCCCCCGACAATAATACTATAAGTCACCAAACTCATTTCAATGCCCTCATCTTTCATTTTCCTCACACAAGCTAATGCTTCTTCCATGTCTCTGCCTACTGCATAAGCGTGAATTAAACTGCATAAAACGAATTACAGTTAATGCTGGAAACTGTACAATTCAAGTTACTTGACACTTAATGTCAACTAAAGGTCATGAATTCTTATAATATCTACACATATCCACAAGCAGAAATAAAGAATTTATGAAAACATTGCCAAATAGTTGGTGAGTACAGTAAAGCCAATTTATATGTAACGGAAGAATACATGTAAAATTTTCAAGTTGAAGAAATTCCACTGTATTCTATCAACAAAAGAGATTGGTTCACCCAAGTAAAGTTGACAGGATTAGTAACTTGAGCACAATTTGCAGTGAAGACTAATTGCCCAAATAATTTCTCATAAATTCAATGTAGATTATTGAACAGAAAAGGTAAATTAAAGGGCCAACATGAATTAATATTAGCAGACGGTTTTACTTTGTATAGACATGTGAGGTTGGCTCTATTCCCCTGGCCCGCATCCTCTCAAAATTTTCACGTGCACGATGCATGTCTCCCCTCCTTGCATAGTAGTTCACCATCAAACCAAACTCTTTTCTGGAAGGCTAAAAGAATAAAGATTAAAAAGTAAAAATAGAAATAAATGATTTAATTATGTTAACTTAAGTCAAGTAAATGATACAAGTTTTTCTTAAGGCCATAATCCACAATATTGAATCCTAAGCATGTTAAATAAAATATATATCTCCATATTTATACATATATAACCTAAACAATATTTTTAAAAGCAAGCAATGAGTGTGTATATTTTGTATTGTGACATTGGGGATGGTAAGTTACAACAAATATATCCACCATAAAGACAGAAGGAGACCCCATGGATGCATGGGTGAATTTCTACTCCCTCTGTCCCAATCTTTTTATCAACTTCGAAAATCATACCTTTTAGGAGGCAAACATTTAATGCATTCATAATCAAGTAATAAAATCTTAAATTGCAAGACTTTATATCTATTTCGCACTCATCTAAAGATATTTTTTTAGTGACATCAAAAGTTATGTACCTTGACGTTTTGAATTAGACAACCATCTTGGGCATACTAGCATGAAAAGCAAGACTAAAAATATGGTGGAGCATTACGAGAAGATAAGGTATTGCCCACAACTTCAAAGCAATGCCAGGAAACTTGTCATTAATAAAACTCCCATGAGCAAACATACTAACACATGAGGGCAAAAATTTTGAGCAAAACACATTGGATGACTAGGTATTGCAACAATTAAACATACTAGGGCATTAACTACTCCTACTAAAGCTGGAACTGTCACAAAAGTGTCCATCCCTTCCTCATAGCTTTCCAAAGCCAAACAACCCACAGTTGTTAAAGGCTCCAAGTGAACTAAAGCCATTATCTACGCCCAAATGAAATGCAATAGTTATTCCCACTCTATTGTTTGTTTGAAAAGTGGCAATGGAATGACAATTCTCATTCTAATGTTTGAATTCTATTCCGACATAGACAAAGAAGCCCATCTCTCTCTCTTTCTCTTCTTCTCCCTCCTCTCTCTTCCTTCTTCTTCCTTCCTCCTCTCTTATACTAAGAATTGCTTCAGATGAGGGGTGGGGATTGGGGCTGGGAGTGTTAGGTAGGTGAAGAAGTGCTAGGGGAAGGAAAGAAAGGAGGGGGGGGTGGGGGGGGGGGGGGGGGGGGGGGGGGGGGGTGGTGGAATGTGGCATTGTGTGGTTGGGAGATCAGAGGGGCTGACTGGTGGGGGAGGGGGTTGGGGAGGACCGGGGGGTGGCTGGTAGTTGTGGGGAGGGTGAGGGAAGGGTGGTGGGTGATGGTGTTAGGGTGAGGAGGGGCTTCCATATGTTCATTCTCTTTCCTCTCTTTTGTTCTATTTCATTCCATAATAGAATTAAAATATGGGAATAGTCATTTCCTCCCTTGGGTAAGGAAATGGTCATTTGGCTGGTAGGGGGTGAGAGAGGGAGGGGGTTAGGAAGGAGCACTGGCTGGTGCCCGGTGGTGGTGGGGAGGGAACAGGCTGCCAAGTTGATTGAAGGGTGGCGGGTGACGGGGTTAGGGTGAGGGGGGGCTTCCATATGTTCTTTCTCTCTCCTCTCTTCTGTTCTGTTTCATTCCATAATGGAACTAAAATACATTCCAACTTCAATCAATGGTACCAAATGAGGTAACAAGAATGGGAATAGGAATTGTGAATGGGCATTCCATTCCAATCCACTCCTCATACCAAACACTAGAAATTTTTAATAATAGAAAAGCTAGTTGTAACATATCGTGAAAATTATAAACACTCAAAATTAAGCACTAGAGATATCTATTTAAAGTAGCCAACCATAAGCTCCTAAGTTCATACTACAAAATACTACAAATAATCAACTAGTGTTATCAATTTATAAGGCCATGAATATGACATGTCGTATCAATTATTGAGTGTCAGGAAAATATATATATATATATATATATATAATTGCATTACAAGAAACGGTGCACCTTTCTTGAGCTGAAGCCTTCAAAAGGTGCAAGCCTGAAGGCTCTATGTGGACCTGAATAAAAGGGTTTGGCCTAGCATATGCTTGTGAAGTGCTTTTTTCGAGCCTTGAAGAGCCTAGGGATTTTTTAGGGCCTAGGAGCCTTTAACAACTCTGCTAACACCATGGTTACAACTAACTTCTTTTGGATGCCAGCCCCTGTTTCGTAACTTTTATTTCCAAACAACACCACAACCTTCCTCCATAAAATGTAATCTCTATAGCCTTTTTCCCATGAGTGCTTGATTCATAATAAGTAATAATTTATTCCCAAGCCATCCAATCTCCTGATGCCTGATAGCTGAACTCCAACCATGAACTCCAAGTTTTCCCAATTATGAGAAGCTAACTCAAGAAATTTGAGAAGAGAGACAAACAAGTTTAGAAGACAAAATACCATGCTGCAAATTGAAGTGAATGTCACCACTTTTAATAAAAAAAAATTCACACTGCGACTCTTTTACATGCTTTGAAATTCGAATAACACCACCCCAAACTAATTAATCTTTACAAGTCAAACCAAAGGCAATTCTAGGCAAACCGAAGGCAATTCTAGGTAAAATGAAAGACCACTTCCCTCTCTGCATCAAAACATTCCAGCAAATAAAGCTTTATCTCCACCTCCCTCCAACTCACATCAATCTTCAAACCAGCCACCATCTCAAACCACAAAATCACCCTTTATAGAGATGAGACTTTATCCACTCCCCACTCCACCCCCCCCCCCCCCCCCAAACAAAACAAAAAAAAAAAAAAAAAAAAACCCAACTCAAAAAACCCCCAACCAATAAGACAGTTATACGACCTCCTCAATAAAAAAATGAGAGCTAAACTACAAATCCTCTACAAATTTGAGTCTACCAAATGCCTTCATTATACAAAATAACATAAACACATTAAAAGAGAAAATATGAAATTTCAAAAAAAGTTTGCAATTTAACTGTTGAATTTCACTTCTTAATCAAGAGATAACACATACACCATGACAACAAATAGTTCTAACAAAAGCTATGTAACCAGCCTCCAATACCATAGCCATGATTTTTTTTCCTTTGTTGGGGGTGTGGTGGAGGGTGCCTCACAGACTCCCCAAAATATAGGGATGCCCATGTTTTAAACCCAACATGGCTTCAAAGTGAAGATGTGTTGATCAAATATTTAGAAGAAAATTTTAGAGAAATAAAGAAAAGAAAATACTTCAGATTGAGCTAAAAATTGAAATTCTTAAATTCAAATTTGGGCAATAAGCTGCTTCTGCCCATCAGAGGCTGTGGAAGGGTGGTCATTAAGTAATTGTAGTGGGAGCCACATAAGTGAAATGGCAATCCCAACACAACCCATTAATGGGATGGAGACCCTTGAAAACCATTACTTGATTACGTTCCTTGATGGGGTTATGCACAGTATTGACAACTCCTAAAGAAAACGCATCACCGTACAAGATTGAAATCAAGCTTCTCTGTTCATTATGAGACTCGGTTTCTGAAGGGAAAAAAAAAAAAAGTTAAATTTTACATGCTTATACGAAACAAAAATGCATTAAGGCCACATTTGATTGCTCAGAATTGGTTGTGAGTTAATAACATCTGTTTCACTTTTGAATTGTTCTTGTGGACCTAAAAGTGTGACCCACCACAACCAGACCCTGCAGTTAGAATTGAAAATAATACAACTAACAAGAAGCAAAAACATGTCAAGAAGCGGTACCTTTTTAATCCTCTCAAAAGCTCGAACAACAGCCTGCCAATTTTCCGGCTGAGTCTCCAAAACTTTCTTAAACTCGCTGCGTGAGCCTTCCCTATCTTCATGCCACTTCGACTTGTACTCCACTCCACCTGCCCCCTCCACCCACCTTGCCCTCTCCGCTGACCTCTCCTTTAGTCTCCTCCCATCATCCAACTTCACAGTCAACACCCTCCCATGAAACTCAACACCATCAAACTCTACCGCCTTCATTGCGGATTTCTCCGACGTTGGACCACCATATATCACGAACCCAAACCCAATATTCCTCTCAGTGTCATTGTGACCCTTTATCAATATCACATTCTTTATTGGCCCAAATTGCCGAAAGAACTCGGCCAATTCATGCTTCTTAATCCACAATGGAAGATTTCCCACAAAGATCTTCCCTTCTTGGCGGAATTCAATTCTGGGGGGTTCTTTGGTACCCGAAATCTCCAATTCCCTAATTTCATTTTCTTCTGTAAGGGTTTCTTCAGGTGGAAGAGGCGGTGGTGGTGGAGGAGGAGGGGGAGAGAGTTTGCTGGTTAACCAGAGCTTGTTGGTGAGACTGTGTGAATTGGTGTTGGAGATATTGGTGGGATTTACGAGGTTTTTGAGGGGGTTTGTGGGAATTTTAGGTTTTGGAGAGCTGGGTTTAGAAGGTGAAGTTTTGAGGGTTTTGTGGGTGTTTGGGCGGCGGAGATTGTCCGCAGAGGAGGAAGGGGAGGTATAGTTGTCGGAGTCCGGGGTGGGTGATTTCAGTGAGAGAGTGAGAGGAGGAGTGTGTGGCGGGGTTGGTAGTGGTGGGGTGGTGTTTCCCGGCGAGGATGGAGGCGGAGAATGGTGCTGTGTGAAGGTAGTGTGTGGAGGAGAGAGAGAAGATATCCATTATCAGCTCGCGAATGGTGAAGTTCAAAATTTTGGTACTAATAGGTCGGGTTGGGGGCACTTTGCGGGTATGTTGAGAGCGGCCCGTGTAAAAAAAAAGCCCATATTCCGATATAAGGGCGGTAAAGTCTACTGTAGAATGGCTGTGAGATCATCTCAGTTTATTCGACGGTAGTTATTCGATTTGATTGGACCAAACATTCCGAAGACCCCAAGATTAGTGGTAGTAGCCGCAAGTTAGTTCGGACGATCGATCATCAAAAATAAAAATAAAATAATTGGTTGTGGGACACCGTTAAACAATGTCTTTCGCAGATATTAGAGTAATTTATCTGTATACTTAATTTTTAAAAAAAAAATTCAAATTTAGTTCTGATCATGCTTGTCGTAATTGAATTTTCAAAACCTGAATGTGAAAGAATCAACTAAGGAAATTCTTAAATTCTCAACTGATCTATGACTTTGCAAATTTAATTTTTGTTTGTTACAATTTTCATTAGCCCAGCTTGTAGTTCAATATGGTACAAGATATAAAAATTGATCTCATGCAATCCTTCAAACGCATTGGTAAAGTTCCTAACATTATCCTTTATAAACAAGAATTTCCTAATTTGCTTTTTCAATACATATGATAAAAGTGGCACACAAAAAAAAACAAGAAGAAAACGGATGCTATGTAGGACTGGGGAGAGTGTATCTTTATCACTAGAAAATTGTAGTGGAGAGATTAATTTAACGTGTTATAATTTCATAATTATTTAATATAAAACAATGGTTTTCGTTCAATGGAAAACTTGCGAAGCTTTAATCTACGTAAAGAAAGGATCAAACTATGCATGTAGCATAAATATGTAGCTGGTTATGTATAAGACTCAGAAAATAAACACACTTCAAAAATCTATGAAAAACAATACGTATCTAAAGCACTACGTTCCTACTATTCTTTGATTCTCTATTTTTTCTCTCCCTCTTTTGGGCGCCAGAGATCTGTGCAATTGGGAGGGTGAAAGAATTATCGAATATAGAATTCCCAGTGCATTCTTTCTCAACATACCTTATTGTATTACACCATATTAAAGAAAATATCATAAAATAATAATATACAATGAAACTCAAGAAGCAACAGAACGGGCGAACAACGCCATGCCCAAGAGCCTAGTACACAAACCAAAAGGAAAACACTAAACGTGCATTTAGTCTACTACACAACAAAAGCCCTCTCAAAACCCAAGAGGCTACGGCGAGAAACAAACCATAAACCGAAAACGTATCAAATTCACTCACAGACCAAATACAGCATTCCAAACAATGGCTTCATTCTGAATTGAGTGTCAACTTTTACTCCATTCTCCTCCAATCACACTTCTTAAGTCGCCATATCACATTACACAACCTTCCCTAACATATACATATGTACATATATATATGTACCTGAGAGATTCATCCATCACTTCGATTATCCATAACATATACATATATCAGCTTATGCTCATCTACCCTGCCCTGAATAAATACAGCTCCGAAAAGGGCCAAAACACAATCCAGCTCAAACTTCTAAACGTCAAAAAGTCCCACGTAAATTTTCCTTTCATTTCCCCAATCATTTATACCTCTTGTTAAAGAGGTATTTGAATCATATCAAAAAAACACCACAAAACAGCCAGAGTCAGAGCACAGGGGAGCTTCGATCCAAGCCTGAACGAATAAACTCAATGATCTCATAAGCGGATTTGTCAAATATCTCAGAAGAGGTAAAATTATTTTTAGTTCTGACATTCCATCTTACTAATAATTTGGTGGGACCACACCACAACATGTGAAACTATAAAAATAACATGACCCACTGTAAACATGAAGCTGATAAAAAAAAATATAAAAAACAAAACCCATATTAAACTGTCAACCAAATCAAAAAACATCCTCTGAACACCAGACAGCGATGATGACTCTCTCTCCTGATGACATCATGGCAAAATCTTTCGTCGCCTGCGCGGAGTCTCTCGCTTTACATACATTTTCTCCGTTTCATTCAAAGGCCTGCTGGATCCGTCAGGCACGCTCATAAACTTCCATCCCCCACCATTTCCACGCTTACCCCGTGGCCCCAGTTTCTCAACCATGATGTTCCAGCCCTCATCAGGACGCCTCCTGCTATGCTTGTGGTGTTTCACCTTCCCTGCCATCTGTATACACAAACAAACCACATCAACCAAAGTTTCCAGGAGCGTAAAGAATATGATAGGAGAAGACGACGTTAAAAGAATTACCTTCATCTTGTTGAAGTTCATCCTTTGGACGAACTCTTGATATAACATCTCATCTTCCTTCATTGATATCTCGTAATGGACTTCATCAGGGTCCCTTGTGGTGCCATCCCAGCCCTCAGGCATTACCTTGAAATCTGGTTTGTAGGGAAGAGATGCAACATGAAATTCCCTGTCATGGGATTTGAAGAATCTGCGAGAAGGAACGAGTTAAAAGCCACAAAGAGACTGTATGATACTCAACTTTTCATTACTAACTAGAGAATGCCATGAGAAATAGCTTAATCTTTGAAAGGAAGAACCATCCTATTCCAGAACAAGTCTTGGTAGACATGAATGACACCACAACCATCATAAATACACGCGTTCACATTTACATACATGAATACATGCATGCCTGCATACATACATAGCTGTAACATACAAAGGGTGCCCATGATGCTGCCTGTAAGTGGCCTGACAGTTTCTATCGATTTACAAATTTATATTGACAGCAACAACAACAATCTTCAAATGAATTCCTACAACACTTGTTCCTGGCATGACATGAATCAAAAGGCAAAACAATGAAACAAACCCCAAATTAGTAACTAAAACAAAATTTTGATCCAAAGAAGTTAAAACACTCATAATACTTGGGACGTTATATGATGAGCGTCTTTTATTTTGCAACTCTCAGTTCCAATGATGTCAATCGCTCACAATAGCAGCCCTATTCCACATTATGGATTTCTAATAAACATCAAACGAACCCTGACTCTAGTATAAAAGCACCATAAAACTTTGCAACAGACACAATCCTCTCGGCTAGCCCAGTGCGTCAACCGAAAAAAACTCTCCGAATTCTAACTAGAATCACATCAGCTGTAGAGAATGAGAGAGGAGGGGGGAAGAAAGATGCATCATTTACAACTAGCTTATAATATGCACTATCATCAGTAGGCAAGGGGAAAAAATTTAGAATTTGCCAAGGACAAAACCTTCATTAAAATTACTCTCCAACCCTCATCCGCAGTCCATTAAAGCAGAGAACCTTTCTGTTCTTGAAGGATTACGGGAAACACCAGCTCAGCTTTACTCTGCAGCTAGTTTGACAAACTTTGGCCTCAGCTCATCATTTTTTTAGTAGGTGTCTCTGCTATCACTGAGATGTTTGGACACACGTCTCTAAATAGACTTGTAATTTGTAAATAAACATTCATATCCCTATCCAGAAGAAGACATCCAATAAGGGCAGCCTAGTGCACGAGGCTCCAGCCATTGCAGCGTGTGAGAAGGGTCAAATGTATGCAACTTTACCCAGCTCACAATGAACAGCCTTACTGCTGCACCAAGGCCCGCTTAACAGAAGAAAACATCCATAAGAGACGGACAATTTTCATTCTTCTTCATCCCCCACTTTCTCAAGAAACTTGTCTTTTCTAGTTTTGATAAGTATTGACACATATATGTGTCCCATAAAAGACTTCAATCCCGGACCTCCCACCCATCAGAGGGGGCAGAAGATGCCATTCAAGCTAACAGCTAGTTGTCCACTCAACCTAATCAATTACATTACCCTCACGTTTTTATTTTTTTAATCTTCAACTAGAGAAAAAAGTGGATGGTGATAACTACAGCAAACAGGGGAGATAATGAGGAATAAATCAGTAACGCAGTGAAGGAGATATTCAAGATAAGATTACACACAATACACACGCCAGTCCTCGGGTAATTTTTGCATCAAGTTCGTGATGTCTATTCTCCAGAAAAGGAAAATTGTGAAAAGAAAAAGAATCTGAAGCAGAACAAACCAATGAACTGATTAAGCAACCACATCACAAGAAGTTCCGACACAGTAATTCTAATGGCAGTTACGCAGTACAACTTTTGACTGCATTGTTAAAATGCAACAGGAGGTCTCATAAGTAGAAGCATCCTTGGCAATAGAATCACTATCAGACTACCTCTCATGGTTATTGGCCAAAAAGAAAAGATTAAATATATTAGAAACTCTTAATCGCTTGAATTTTTTTTTCCTGCTCCAGTAGATAAGGTGGCAACAAGTAAAATTGAGTTGTTCACAGCCATTAACAAAAGATTCCTAGAAAGTTCAAATTAGTAATTCTCCCAAATTACTCCAACTCTTTTAGCAAGACAGATCAACCCATGTCACAATCAGGTCTTGAAGCATTCACCGGTTTGGTATGACAGGAGATGCCACTCAAGCTAATAGCTGTGGACTCTTCAGTACCAATATTGCATTAACATTTAAGGAGGGTAAAAGTGCAGATGGTGAAAAAGATCTGTTTTTGTTCTGTCACAAGTCATTCATGAATCAATCTAGATGGGAATCTCAAGCACAATTCTTAGCAAGAGAATTAAACTCTCTTTTTGACTAGCACTCAGACAAGTTAAAAAACTGATATTAGGCTTACACATATCTATTTGTTTATTTCTAGTATTTAAAGCCGAGAGCCCACAGAAGGCTTAAGATAAATGACAAAAACCAAGAAGTTAAACAAAAAGCATCAGGAATACAAAAGGATGGTGGTTGGGTTGCGGGCGCATTCACATGATTGCCATCCCAAGTATCTCCAAGCCTTAAGTTTAGGCTCATAAGCATTTCTTCAAATTCAAGATTCTTTATTCCTTTCTTTCCAAACACATTGTAGTAGAATGAGAGTTGCTTATAAAAAAATATATTTAAAAAGAGAGTTGCAATTTTGCAAATGAAATAACCACACCTCTAACATCAATCCAACATCCCTAAGCTAGGTAACATTATCCGGCCAAGCTTATATTAGAATCTAATAGAATTTTTTGCAAAGTTTGACAGCTTACTCAGGGCAAGTGTCTAGCAAGAGCTCAACAGAGTCATCAAGAGGATGCCCAAGCTTTTTCTCTTCTTCTTCCTCAAGCTCTTTCAGCCACAAAATGGCATGCACCCTCTGCCTCATAATCCTGTAATCCCGAGCTAACTTCTCAACTGCATACACTTCTGGGTTCTCCTTGTGAAGTCGATACATTTCCGCCTTCTCAGAGTCCTTCAGATACACACCTCTTGCTCCAGGCTCCCTTACCTGGTTCAACAATACACTCATTTCCTGCATTCTCTCGCCCCATCCATCAACAAAGGCTTTGCCCTTGCGGTTCTCTTCCTCCAGTTGCTTCAAATCGTCCATCTCTATAGAAGCTGTGGGTGCAACCTGAGGCAAAACATTGTCTCTGGCACCAGCAGGGGTAATCTGATGACCAATCACCTCTCCATCAAAATGCTCCTTAGTCAATCCTGTTGACCATGATGAACCAACATCCCAGCCCAACTCATCATCTGTAGGTTTAGTTCCACCAGTTTTTTTGCCCCATTCCCCTTCCTGGTCTGCACCCCCATCATGCTTAGTTGAAAAGATTCGGGAGCTAAGAAAAACCTTCAGATTTGATGTCTTTGTTCCATTTTTTAATGTGCTGGTGCTTGAAGCAGCTGAAATTTGCGATATAACAAGCTGAAAAATACGCATCTCCAGAGTTCTGCTTTGCCACCATATCCTGTAAATACTAAATGGAATAACATAAAAATGAATTACGAGCTCATAGCGAGACAACAAAAGTGAAACCCGTATTATGTTGTTCTTTTGGCTCCACTTAAAAAACCTAGAAAATAAGTAATCAATTTGGCTGAGCCTCGCACATGTAATTCACAGCCACATAACATAATGCAGTATAGCCTGGGTTAGCCGACATTTTGGATATAATGCGTATCAGAGCTCTGTACTTCCACTTTGTACTAGAAAGTCTAGAATTATATAAGTAGCTTATGGTAACTACAAAGTAGCACCATAAAATTTGGGATAGACCAGCATTGGGTTGATGAGAAAATAGAGGGAAAGAATAAAAATAAAAAAGAAAGCAAACAAACATTCAAACCCATGCTTTGCTTCCAATAAATAACCAAAACTTACAATATCACCATTAGAGCCCGAGATCACTCAAGGGTTTCTAGTTTTGGGGACCAAAATAGTTTTAACTTAAAGATTGCAGATTCACTTTCGTTATCTCTTGCACACACTTTGAGCACCCAAACAAGGAAGGAACAAAATGCATAGACGACTATAGAAATTGCCCATCGCCTACAATTATGAGATTGAGGAATAGAACAAAACCCATATTTAAATTCAACTCAAACTAAGCCCATAAAACAAACCCAAGCTTAACTTTTTAGCTACCCTATTTTGAGACACAGATTTAAAAATAAAAAATCATACCTGAGTTAAACGCACATCTACAAATTTACACATATATACGCCTATTAAAGAATAGAGAGAGAGAGAGAGAGAGAGAGAGAGAGAGAGATCATACCTGATAGTGAAGCCGGATTGAAAGTTATAGCAGTAAAATCAACTCAGCTCCGCTCTTTGTTCCGTTGAAGTAGACGAGCTCGGGTTTGAAACCATAAACCCTAAATCATACTATTTGGTCAACAAAGCTTGAAATTAAGAAGCGCACACAGGTCAACTAAGCTCTGTTCTGCTTCGACGGACGCTTCTCCGTAACGCCGGGACTGAGAGAGAGAGAGAGAGAGAGAGCATTTTCGGAACACCAGAGCACACGAGGGTTTTAGCTTCCCCCAAGAAGGGGTAAATCAGTAAAATACTGATTTCAATTTTCATTTTTGGGTAAACCAAATACTGCTTAAAATAAATTGAGCTTCGGATAAATCCAAGCATCGCTTCATTTTTCCGTTTTCGTTTTTCTTTTTTTATTTTTTTACATTGCGGTCATGTAAAGTCTGTAGGTGGAAGAGTAGAATTATGATAAGAGTAATTCTTTTCTTTTCATATCCAATATTTTCCTTTTAGATGGATTCATCTTTTGATCAAAACATTTTATGTTCTTTCTTCTATTCATTTCCATTATACCCGCCAAGCATGAGAGAAAACTGGAATCACATCCTTTCCTTTCTGCTAAAACCCACCTAGCCAAACAGGCTACAACTGTTATTTACTAAAAAAAACTTGGTGTTTTTTTTTTTTTTTTTTTTGGGTGCAAAGTCACTTCTGTGCTTTATTTCTTGCAGGGTTCATCTCTTGTCAAAGCCATATTTTCTTATTCAATACCTGTGGAAGAGAAAGAGAAAGAAAATGACAAGAAAGTGAAAGAAAATTTATTTTTTTTGTTTGAAATTAAAAGAAAATAAAAAAATAATAGGATATTGATTAAAAGAGAAAGAAAAATAAAAATGAAAAGAAGTGTGAAAAAAATAACTTTTCTTTTCCTTTCTCTTCTCTTTCCTTCTACCAGTTTGTTTGGAACTTAGGAGAAGAAAGGAAAGGAAAAGAAAGGAAAGACAATAAGCTTTTGTGTACTCTTTTTGAAATCCCTCATGTTTCACTTCAAGATGTTTTGTATGTGGACCAGTTTATAGACTAGAAAGGAGAGTCTATACTTCCATTTCTTTGTTGTATGTTAATCTTGTTTAATGAATATGTTTTTATGTTCAAAAAAAAAAAATGAAAGGAATGTGGAGAGAGAGAATGATTTAAAATTTTTCTTCTCTTTTTCTTTTCCTTACTCTTTTTGGTAGAATCCAACACGTAAAGGGAAAATTCTAAACTTTTCCCTCCCCTCCCCCACCCCAAGTTTCAAACAGGTTGTAAATTAGAAATCAAATAAATAAAGAGAATTTTTCCTTCTCTTTTCTTTCTTTTCTAAAGTATCAAACAGAGGCTAAGGATTCAAATCCTATAGATTTTTAAAATATGTACAAACACACACATCGCTCTTATACTCTTCTTGGAACCCGAATTTATCAGGAGAATAGCAAAGAAAAATGAAAATGTGAGGAAAAAGAGAACAAAATAAAAAAGAATTTTTATTCTCTTTTTCTTTACCTTTTTTTTAAATTTTTTCTATCACCAAATCCTTAATCCAAACACAGTCTTACTGAATAATCTTGAATTTTCAGTGGATGTCCCACCTTTTCTCTTTTTGTAATGCCATAAACGCGTTGCGGGACTAAATCACGAGATTTAACTAAATATTCTATGAGGCCCATTCATCTGTCGTTTGGAGCGGCAAAATGATACGAGATGAGACATTCATCTCAGACTATTAATTCCTCAAAATAAGGGATAAGTAATACCATAAGGGAAATGGTATTACTTATTCCCTCCATTGGGATAAGCTTAAAAATGACATTTTTACCTTATTTTGCTATTATAATAGGTTAATATAATATTAAATAGCTATATTATAATTTAAAATTAATTTTTTTATTAGTTTTTTATTTTAATGTGATATTTTAACAAAATAATATTACTTATCCCATCATAATCTCATCCTAACCAAACGTAGTATGAGTAATCCCACATTACATTAGGTATTACTTATCACCCATTATCACTTTTTTAATCCTGTAATATTATTTATTCTTTATTTTTTCATCCCACAAACAAACGGCCTTGATAGTAGGTCTAAAGACACATTATATCTATTGGTGGGCAAGGAAAAAGAAGGTTAAATTCTTAGATGTTTAAGTTGGATTTATGGATAAATTTCCAAATGCTACCACAAATGTTTTCAGGCCACTAGCTACTATTTTCCTTTTTTGGCTTACTAACAATTAAAATTTCATAATTTTGCTAATGCACCGCTTGATCAATTAAAATCGTTACACTAACATTTCCATGCAAAGTTGGTAGTGCAAAAACACTTTTGAGTGGATTTTTGCGACTACAATTTAAATTTAATTGTTAGTATAATTATTGTCAGTTCAATGATTATTTTAATTATTTTTATTGCTTGTCAAAGCTTTTATTCGTTTTATTTTAAAATTTGAGCTAGCTCCATTATATAACGATCTGCAAGAAAAGTAATACCCCAATTGCGCATTAGACTTGCTCATGACATGCTGGATGGCATGATTTGACATGGCATTTATTGTGATATAGGTATTAGGGTAGATTCGGTTACTTACTTTCGATTTGAGTACTGATGGGGACTAAGGAGCTGATCACGAATTTTTCTGATCACACCTCATGCTCGGGGTATTCAGAGGAATAGAGGGCTACTGATGGGGACCGAGGAGCTGACCACGAATTTTCCTGACCACATTCCACGCTCGGGGTACTCAGAGGAATGGAGGGCTACTAATAGGGACCGATCAGGAATACCCTCAACGTCCCGACCAGAAGAAAGCATCACGACAAGAGGATCGACCCTGAGAGGCCCAGCTGGCCGAGGCTTGATTAAAAAGGTCATGACCGGTCAGTCTCTTGCTGACCACGACTGAGTGGGACACGCCCGAGCAGGTTCAGCGAGATGGGACCGGTCATTCGTCCCACCTCTCACGCCAGCGAAAGCCATCATGGACAACCTAATCATGATAACGTGTTCCCGTCTCCAAGACTTCGCGTGTAGGAGGCAGTCACCCCACTCACCCTGACATACGCCTAAGGGAGCACCACGTCTTGAAGATTGGACAACCACTCCTCCCACTACCCTGCCACCAGTCAGGACCCCCAATGCCAGGCTGCCACGTGGACAGACAGCCGTCTCCCACCTTCCCTATGCATGCAACGGCCCTCTAGGGCTACGAGGATGCCTGCCAATATAAAAGAAAAGATCATTTTCCCCAAGGAGGTACGCAAATAGAAAACCCTAACCAGAAAACTCTACTGATCTCTCCAAAAATCTAACTTAGGCATCGGAGTGCCCTTGGCAGGCATCACACTGGTGCCCTTCACTCTTTTTCCTTCTCAGATTACATTGGAGCCGATCGTTGCCGACCCAAGAACCGACTTACTGCTTCATCAGTTGGCGCCGTCTGTGGGAACGATTGTTTTCCATTTTCATGGTCGTCACCAGATCCGGCACTTCACGCGTTCCTTTACCCATGGCGGATCAAAACCTCAACCGAGTCGCCGGTGACCAAAGCCCCGACAGCGTTATAGCCGTCGAAACTCGTATGGCTGCCGTTATGGCCAACATGCAGATGCTGATTACCCAAAACCAAGAGTTGCTTCAACAACTCCCCGTTGCCCCCGCAGGAGGACAACTGCCTAGAACCCAACCGGAGAATAAAAGAAGTCACGCCAACCGAGACGTGAACGAAGATCCCGTCTTACCTGGCGTTGTGCCACCACCCCGAGACGACCATGCTCCACCGGGCGAATCACAAAGCCAGGCCCCTAGCCTGCCGCCTCGACGCCGCCCCCAGCACACCGAAGAGGAAGGAGAGAGGGGGGACAATCCCCCGGCCTGGGACGAATGATTGAGAGCCCTCCAAGCCCAAATGACCGGGGTCATGGAGGCTGTGAGGACCAGAACTCCGAACACCGTGGAAGAGATTGTTAACAGAACCGACTCCCCGTTCACCCAAGCAGTCATACAGGTCCCCCTACCGCCTAAGTTCAAGATGCCCACCATAGAGATGTTCGATGGGACGAAGGACCCATTGGACCACCTGGAGACCTACAAGGCTTTGATACAGCTCCAAGCCGTCCCCGACGAGGTTATGTGCCGCACCTTCCCTGTCACTCTCAAAGGGGCAGCTAGAGTGTGGTTCAACCGGATCCAGCCCTCCACTGTCACTTCATTCGCTTAGCTCAGCAAGCTGTTCTTCGGACACTACATTGGAGCCTAGCGACAGAGGAGACCAGCGACTAGCTTGCTTAATGTGAAGCAGAAAAAAGACGAAACTCTACGAGAGTTTGTCACCAGGTTTAACCTGGAAACCTTGGAGGTGGACGATGTTGACGATAAGGTTGCAGTCACCGCTTTCATGAGCGGAGTCAGGACCCATAAATTCATGTTTTCATTGGCCAAGGAGCCTCCGAAGACTATGGCGGACCTCATGATCAAAGCCCAGAAGCATATGAATGCCGAGGACACGATGAACACTAGACGGGAACGTGAGGAGGGTGCCACTTCCCGATCAGATAAGAAGAAGAGGTCACCCGAACGCAAGGACGACCGAGACAAGAAAGCTATGAGGAGCGAGCGAGTAGAAAGGAGGGACCGACCAAGAAGCCGTTTCTCTACCTTCGAGCGCAGTTTCACTCCACTGACCATGCCATTAGAGCACGTCCTGAACGAGATCAGAAATGATCCAGACCTGAAATGGCTTGGGAAGCTAAGGGGAAACCCCGAAGAGAGGAACCGAAGGAAGTACTGTCGATTCCATAGGGACCACGGCCACAACACGGATGATTGTTTCGATCTCAAGCAACAGATAGAGAACCTGATCAAAGAAGGGCGTTTGGGGAGGTACGTTGCTGGTCAACGGCAAGACAGAGCACGACCGGCCGAGCAAAAGAGTCCAGAAAGAGCCCCAGCACACCAACACCCGATTGGAGAAATAAGGGTCATCTCAGGGGGCTTTGGAGGTGGTGGCGAGTCCTCGTCCGCCAGAAAGAATCATGTTAGGAGGGCGAAGCAAGCAGAAGTATTCTCGGTGGGCAGACCGAGCAAAAAGCCCCGACCAAACGTACCGGACGTAGTATTCACCGAGGACGAAGCTTCGGAGTTGAGTCACCCGCATGATGACACCCTGGTGGTCAGCGCCGTCATCTCCAACTACAGAACACGACGGATCCTCATCGATAGTGGCAGCTTGGCTAACATCTTGTTCTAGGGAGCCTTCAAACAACTGCAGATACCGAGAGAGGCCCTGAAGCCCGTGAACTCTCCCCTTGTGGGGTTCACCGGCGACCGGGTCGTCCCCATAGGCTCCATTGAGTTACCCGTCACCCTGGAGGATGACCCCAGCAAACCACGAAGTTGGTCAATTTTCTGGTCGTGGACTGCCCCTCGGCCTACAATGTGATTATAGGGCGTGCAACCCTAAATCAATTTAAGGCAGTCACATCCACATACCACCTGAGGCTGAAGTTTTCAACAGAGCACGGGGTGGGAATTGTAAAGGGCGATCAGGTGACCGCAAGGGAATGCTACTTGGCGTCCTTCAAGGGGGATGCCGCCACAGAAGCCCTCGTGATAGAAGAGTTGGAAGTTAGGGACGAGGAAGATCTCAAACAGGGAGAGCCCGTGGAAGAGTTAGAGCCAGTCCCCATTGGTTGGCCAGCCCGAGATAGCAGCACCCAGTCGCCCAAGGTTGTCATGATCGGTACCGAGGCCCCAGAGCAGCACAAGCAGGAGTTGCGACAGTTCTTGAGGGACAACGCTGACGTCTTCGCCTGGATCCATGAAGATATGCCGGGTATCGACCCCAGAATTGCCGCCCACTACCTCAAGGTTTCACCAGACGCTAAACCTATCAAACAGAAAAGGAGAAGCTTTGCCCCCGAGCGCAACGAGGCCATCGCAGAAGAAGTGGACAAGCTCGTCCAAGCCGAGTTCATCCGGGAGGCACAGTACCCAACCTAGCTCTCAAACGTTATGATGGTGAAGAAGGCGAGGGGGAAATGGCAGATGTGCGTCGATTTCACTGATCTCAACAAGGCCTACCCTAAAGACAGCTTCCCCCTACCCACCATTGACCTTCTGGTCGATTCTACGGCAGGATACAAGATGCTCTCCTTCATGGACGCCTTTTCCAGGTACAACCAGATAAAAATGGCGGAATGCGATCAGGAACACACTGCCTTCATTACCGACAGAGGGTTATACTGCTACCGAGTGATGCCATTCGGCCTGAAAAATGCTGGAGCAACTTACCAAAGGCTGGTCAACAAGATGTTTAAGGCCCAGATAGGACGAAACGTGGAAGTATATGTGGACGACATGCTAGTGAAGAGCAAGCAAGCCGTCGACCATTTGGAGGATTTGAAAGAAACCTTACGTACCCTCAGGCGCTACAACATGAAGTTAAACCCGGCCAAATGTGCATTTGGGGTGGCCTCGGGGAAGTTCCTAGGTTTTATGGTATCACAGAGAGGTATAGAGGCAAACCCAAAGAAGGTTAGGGCCATACTTGACATGCAGGCCCCGAAGACGATCAAGGACGTTCAACGACTAGCAGGACGAGTAGCAGCCCTGAACAGATTCATCTCCAAGTCAACCGACAAATGCCTACCTTTCTTCCGGACGTTAAGAAAAGCGTTCCAGTGGACGGGCGAATGTGAGGAAGCCTTTCAGCAGTTAAAGCACTACTTGGGCTTTGTTCCCCTGCTAAGCCGAACGGTCACGGGAGAGGAGCTCTACCTCTACTTGGCCGTCTCCGCCACAGCAGTCAGTTCAGCCCTTGTGCGGGAAAGTGAAGGAGTCCAAAAGCCAGTATACTACACGAGCAGAGTGCTCAGAGGAGCTGAGAAAAGATATCCGAAGATGGAGTTGTTAGCCTTCGCTCTGGTGAACTCAGCGCGGAGGCTCCGGCCGTACATCCAATCCCATACGATCGTAGTCCTGATAGACCAGCCCATCAAAAAAGTCCTACACAAGCCTGAAGCATCCTGTCGGCTAATGAAGTGGTCAGTAGAGCTCAGCCAGTTCGACATTCAGTACAGACCCCGAACAACGGTTAAAGGACAAGCGGCGGCAAATTTCATTGTAAAGTTTACCACCCTACCTCATGCCACAACCGACGCAGAGGACACCGAGAATACCTGGATACTAAACGTTGATGGCTCCTCCACCGAACAATCAAGCGGGGCAGGCGTGGTTCTTGTTACCCCAGGCGGCTAGAAAGTGGAGCACGCTCTCAGATTCAACTTCCTGGCCACCAATAACGAGGCCGAATACAAGGCGCTCATTGCTGGGCTCCGAATTGCTCGACGAATAGGGGCGGAGCAGATAACCGTCAGGGGAGATTAGCAGTTGGTGATAGAGCAGATCCAGGGGGAGTATGAACCAGAGGTGACAAAATGAAGGAGTACTGCCAGATAGTCAGGGACTTGGTTAGAAAATTCTCCAAAGTAGTATTGCAGAGGGTCCCCCATCTGGAAAACGAAAAGGCAGATAGATTGGAGAGAATAGCGTCCTCAGACCAACCCAACCCCGAAGTGCCTATGGAGACTCTCGATTCGCCGAGCATCTAAACCCCGGAGGTCAATACGTTGGAGACAGATGGCTCGTGGGCTAGGCCAATCAGAGATTACCAAGAGCGCAACGTCCTCCTTGAAGATAAGCTAGAGGCAAGGAGGATCAAATTCAGGGCCAATCGATATGTAATGTTCGACGGGATCCTGTACAAGCGAGGGCACACTACCCCCCTCCTCAGGTGCGCCACCGAGGAAGAGGTAGCCTACATCATGAGAGAAGTCCACGAAGGTATTTGTGGTAACCATTCAGGAGGACAATCCCTGGCTAATAAAATCCTCAAGACAGCCTACTACTGGCCAACCATGAGTAAAGACTGCCAAGAGTTCGTGAGAAAGTGCGATAAGTGCCAACGGTTTGCCAACGTCCCAAGACAACCCGCACAAGAGTTGACCCCCATCCCCAGCCGTGGCTTTTCGCCCAGTGGGGGATCGACATCGTGGGCCCGTTGCCCCTGGGTAGGGGGCAGAACAAGTTCGCTGTGATAGTCATCGACTATTTCACTAAATGGGTTGAAACAGAGGCCCTCACCACCATCACCGAGCAAAAAATGACAAACTTCCTCTGGAAGCACATTGTGTGTCGTTTTGGAATACCCAAAGTAGTCATCACTGACAACAGTAAGCAGTTCGAGGGGAAGCAGTTTAGCGGGTTGTGTTCGAACTTGCACATCAGCCACCACTTTTCTTCCCCGAAACATCCCCAAGCAAACGGGCAAGTGGAAGTCACCAACAGGTCTCTTCTCAAGATCATTAAGACCAAGCTCGAGAAAGCCAAGGGGCTATGGACGGAGGAGCTCCCTAGTGTGCTCTGGGCGTACCGAACCACCGAGCGGGTCTCAATTGGTCAAACCCCCTTCTCCCTCACCTTTGGCACCGAAGCTGTCATCCCAGTGGAGATCGGCCTTCCCAGCCCCAGGGCCCAAACTTACGATCCGGAGACCAATAATGAGGCGCTAACAGTCGACATGGACCTACTAGAGGAGAAGCGGCTCCAGGCAGCAATCAGAATGGCCTCGTATCAACAGCAGATGCGCCAATACCATAACAGCCAGGTGCGTGTGAGGCATTTCAGGACGGGAGACTTAGTGTTGAAAAAGGTCAACCAATCTACCAGAGTAGCGCAAGACGGGAAGCTTGGCCCAAACTAGGAAGGACCTTACGAGGTAACGGGCTTCACCAGAAAGGGAACCTACAGGCTGAAGAGTCCCAACGGCAAGGAACTGCCCCGCCCTTGGCATGTTGAGCACCTGAGGAACTACTATGTGTAAGCGATATTTGATTTCAATACGCAATTGTAGCAAAGAATCTTTTTGTCTATTAATACCATACAGGGGCCTTCCTAAGTTTATCAAACCATCTATCCGCAACTGCAAGTTAATTAAATGACGTATCGAGTATCTGCATAATCCTCTTTGCTTGCAAAATTCCCACATCTCCCTCACACAACGAAGCGACAAAGTCTTGCTCAGGCCATAGCCGAGCAGGCAAAGACTTTATGCCCACAGCGAAGCGACAAAAGTCCTACTCAGGCCATGGCCGAGTAGGCAAAGGCTTTAGGCCCACAACAAAGCGACAAAATTCCTGCTCAATCCATGGCCGAGCAAGCAAAGGCTTTACGCCCACAACGAAGCGAAAAAGCCCTGTTCAGGCCATGGCTGAGCAGGCAAAGGCTTTACGCCCACAACAAAGTGACAAAAGCCCTGCTTAGGCCATGGCCAAGCAGGCAAAGGCTTTACGCCCACAAAGAAGCGACAAAACCCTGTCAGGCCATAGCCGAGTAGGCAAAGGCTTTACGCTCACAACAAAGCGACAAAAGTCCTGCTCAGGCCATGGCCGAGCAGGCAAAGGCTTTACGCCCACAACGAAGAGACAAAAGTCCTGCTCAGGCCATGGCCGAGCAGGCAAAGGCTTTATGCTCACAACGAAGCGACAAAGCCCTGCTCAGGCCATGGTCGAGCAGGCAAAGGCTTTATGTCCACAACAAAGTGACAAAAGCCCCGCTCAGGCACTGCCGAGCAGGCCAATACTTCATGCCCACGGACCAAACGACAAAAGACCTGCTCGGGCCCCCGCCGAGCAGGCATAAAGCCACAACAGACCTGCTCAGGCCATGACTGAGCAGGAAGAGTCCTCATTCCCACAAGCCTTGCCCTACTTGGACACGGCCGAGCAGCCACATGCAACAAAGCCCTGTTGGAGCATGCCAAGCAGGTTTCAAAAAAAAAAAAAAGAAGCTTTATGCCCACAGTTGCAAGAGTCCGTGGTCGGGAAAGGCCAAGCAAACAAAGGCTTAACGCCCACTACTAAAGGGGACGAGGCCCACTTTCAACAAACAACGACCATGGACCCTTGCAATTCCTGGTCGGGGATAGCCTAACTTTTCATTCGTTTCAACTATTTCCACTACGGATGGGGGGTACTATTTACCCCTAGGCGATATCAAGAGACACAGAACGCAATGGAAATGTCAACAACAGGCAAACGAGCCTTTTTTATTTACAGCAAACAAGTACATACAAACAGATCGCAAAAACCAAAGTAGTGTTACAAATCTAAAGCCACTGCAAAGGCAGAAATAAAAGCTCCTATACAATGGATCTACTTGGCCTTGGGCGTTCTGGACAGGGCTACCCCTTTGGCCTGCGCCTCCCCCTTTTCTGGGGCCCTGGGATGGACGGCTTCCTTAGCTTGGCCATCACCCCTTTCTGAGGGCTTGGAAGGGATTGCAACCTTGGGCTGACCATCACTCCTCTCTGAGGGCCTGGAAGGGGTTGCAACCTTGGGCTAACTATCACCCCTCTCTGAGGGTTTGGGAGGGATCGCAGCTTTGGGCTGACTATCACCCCTCTCTGAGGGCTTGGAGGGAATGACAGCTTTAGGCTGGCCCTCACGCCTCTCCGAGGAGATGGGGAGAACTGCAGGCTTGGGCTGGCCTTCACCGCCTTCTAGGCCTTTTGAAGAAGCTGCGACTTGGGTAGCCCGGGACTGGGCATCATCTTTGTCTACCCCCTCCTTGTCTTGCACCCCGCCCTTCGACGTCGCCTGGGAGACAACATTATCTTCATCCTCCGGTTCGACCATAGAAAGGTCTATGCCAGGGTAAGCCCGAGCAACCAGAGTTTTGGCTTCCTCGAAACCATCCAAGTAGATCTTGGCAAAGGCCATCTGGCACTCTGCCCCCTGCATGTATGCCCGCTCCGCCACCTTCTTCGCCTCCGACAGCTCCGCAGGAAACCCTGTAATCTGGTCCTGGGCAACCTTCAGGGCAGCCTTCTCTGCTGCCAACTTTTCCCAGCGTGCCTCTTTCTGGCCCTTCTCCTTCTCGAGATCCACCCTCAGTCTTGCCTGCTCGTTCTCGAGCTCCTTCACCTTCTCCAAGGCAGCGCTCAACTCGGCTCAGAGCTGTTCCGAAACCTTTGTCTCCTCAGCAAAGGACCTCTCAAAATTCGCTGACCGAGCAACCAGCGTCACCACCCTAGTAGCAGCCTAAGCAGGAAACGACACGACCAGGAAAACACTTAGCATTTTCAAACAATAGGGTAACGAACATCAAAGTACCCAACACAAGGCAGTATTGCCATACCTTCAGCAAGTCCTGACAGGCCTCCTTCGCCAACGTTTGGGACGCCATCACACCCAACCTGCTGATGTCCACAGTAGGGATGGCGCTCTTCAGCCTCCTCATCGCCTCACCAGCGCTCTCGAAAACCGAGGTCGAGTCAGGTGCGTCCCCCCGAGGAAGAGTAAAGGGCACGGTCGTTGGTGGCAGTACGACCTCAACGGGGGGAGTGTCGCCCCGTTGCGGAGCATCATCCTCCACGACTATCGCTTTCCCCCCGCTCCCCTTGGCCGAGACTGAAGTGCTGGCCTTCTGACCAGACCCCAGTTTGAACCTTTTGATTGGGATTGGAGGGTCAGCCCCCACATTCAGCTTTGCTCTCTTCAGGAAGCTTCGGTTTAGCGCCATCTCTTCCTCCTCGTCCTCTGAAACGTCTACCCCCTGATCTGCAAAAGCCACAGAGCACAGATGTCAGCGCTTGACAGACCACAGTTATCTACTAGATATCAAGTACTCACTTCTTGCTCGTTCTGCCCTTAGAGCGTAATCTGTAGGCTCAGGGCCCAACAAGAACATACCCAGGTTTTCCACATTCACCAGGGCATAGGCGTCAGTAACGCCATGCTCGACAGCTCGATTTATCCTCCCCTTCAACTCCTCGCTTAACGTAGGGGCAACTCGGGCTAAAAACAAACAACCTATGTCAGTGCTCTACAGACCTACAAATCTAACGCAAAAATAAAGGCAAAGCACCGGGATTGGAGAGCGTACCCTTCCTAGAAGGCCTCCCCCAAACGCGAGGAATTCGAACGAACTTCTCGTCCACTGGTTCCCAAGGCTGACTCTCCCAACCTTCGCCATATACAAAGAAGAACTTGTCCTTCCACCCTTTGTGGGACGAGGGCAAATCCTTCACTAACACCATGCCCTTGTTCCTGGCGGAAAAGTACCACCACTCACTCTCGGGCTCCGACATCTTGTAGCAGTGTAGGAACTCCCTCAACGTGAGGTTGTCCTTACCACCACTACTCGCCTGCCACAACACCGCCAGCCCCACCAAAATCCTCCATGCATTCGGCATGAGCTGACCAAGCGCCAGCCCCAAAGTACTCAAAATCTCCCTGATGGGGGTAGGGACGGGGAATCTAAGCCCATTTGCCAGGGCGGCCTCATATACACAGATCTCCCCTGGCCTACCAGAGTAAGCCCACTCCCCCTTCTTGGGAATCCTGAAACGCAGTGAAGAGGGCATTTGATATTCCTTCCAAATCCTTCTTATCCTCTTCTCCGTCATCACGGAGGATACCCCATTCGCTGCGAAGTTGAACTCCCTCACCCCTGCCACTACCATCGCCCCGGTTCATGGGTCCGTACTCCCTTCGGAGGCCCCAGACGGACCCACCGACGAACTGTCAGGGGCCCCAACCCTCACCCTCACCAGATCCTGAGAGGGGGTATTCTCCGAATCTGACGACTGCGCCTCCCTTTCATCCATCGTCCCTATCACGTACCCCTTTCTCCTAAACTTCGCCAGCGCCTCGGCCAGTTCTTCACCCTCCCACGACAATCGCCCTGGACAATCTACACCCCAAGTCGACCAACAATCTAAGGCCATAACGAAAGCACTTACCAACCCAACAAGAATCTTCGCAACGGTCACGAATCCACACGGCCAACCACGACGATGAAGAAAACCTCTGGAACGGTCCGAAAATCTGCCAAGTATGGGAGCGTGGAAGCCAAAACTGCTATTGCCTAGGTTAAAACCCTCTTTTTCAAAATCAACGGATCAGATCGCCCCACCCAGCCATGGATCCAACGGCTGGCAGCCCATGGGTCGCGTCACCCTTCGTCAACTAATCACCATGCGCCGCGTGGCCACATGTCAATGGACGCATTCAATCTTTGCCAGCCTTATCATAAATGCGCCTACGGCGCTATAAATACGTCACACCCCCACGAAGCGACACCTCCCAACCCAGAGACACCCTTTGGATCCCACACAGGAATGGAGGGCTACTGTGGGGGACTGAGGGGCCGACCACGAATTCCCCTGACCACACCCCACGCTCGGGGTACTTAGAGGAATGGAAGGCTACTGATGGGGACCGAGGAGCTGACCACGAATTTCCCTGACCACACCCTACGCTCGGGGTACTCAGAGGAATGGAGGGCTACTGATGGGGACCGAGGAGCTGACCACGAATTCCCCTGACCACACCCCACGCCCGAGGTACTCAGAGGAATGGAGGGCTACTAATGGGGACGGACTAGGAACACCCTCAACGTCTCGACCAGGAGAAAGCATCACGACAGGAGGATCGACCCTGAGAGGCCCAACTGGGCGGGGCTTGATCAGGAAGGTCATGACCGGCCAGTCCCTGGCTGACCACGACCGAATGGGCCACACCTGAGCAGGTCCAGCGAGATGGGACTGGTCATTCGTCCCACCTCTCACGCCAGCGAAAGCCATCATGGACAACCTAATCATGATAACGTATTCCCGTCTCCAAGACTTCGCGTGTAGGAGGCAGTCACCCCACTCACCCTGACATACGCCTAAGGGAGCGCCACGTCTTGAGGATTGGACAACCACTCCTCCCACTACCCTGCCACCAGTCAGGACCCCCAATGCCAGGCTACCACGTGGACAAACAGCCGTCTCCCGCCTTCTCCATGCATGCAACGGCCCTCTAGGACTACGAGGATGCCTGCCAATATAAAAGAAAAGATCATTTTTCCCAAGGAGGTACGTAAATAGAAAACCCTAATCAGAAAACTCTGCTGATCTCTTCAAAAATCTAACTTAGGCATCGGAGTGCCCTTGGCAGGCATCACACCGGTGCCCTTCACTCTTTTTCCTTCTCAAATTACATTGGAGCCGATCGTTGCCAACCTGGGAACCAACTTACTGCTTCATCAAGTACAAAGAGAGATCTTAGATGGGGGAGGGGTAGACAGCGTTTTGTGGGTTGTTTACGCAAGAGTTTTTTAAGTTAATATTGGCACAAAGTAATTTTAAACTTAATTCAGTAATTTATGAAAAATAATATTATTAATAGCGTTTTTAGATAAAGTGTTATTACTTGTAGTACTTTTTATCCTCTATTTTTTCAGAAATGGAGGTTTTCCATGGGTTACTAATAGCTCCACAATTCAACTTTCAATTCTTGGCCCTCTGTTTGTGGGTGATTGCTTGGCTTTTATCCGCTCATGCCTTTTAACATGCCACAATGCCCAATACATTGTGAGGATAATATTCAACCTCAAATGAAAAACTTCTTGCGGAATTCTTACTCTGCCAAGTAAAAAGCCTACTCCTGCGATCTAATGGAGTCAAGTTTGGATATTTATTCAAAACCTGAATTATCTACAAACTCAAAAAGTATATAGAACTAAATATTTTCGCTCCTCTTTTCCCTTGGGAGCTAGCCAACATCTAGATGGTGTGTTCATCAGGGGCTTGTAAGAGTCTCTCTTTCGAAAGTCCTTCCTTTACCCCTCTGCTTCCTTGGCTTTCTTTATGGAAAATGCCTGTCTTGCCTCGCATTAGGTTCATTCTGTGGGTATTGGCGTGAAGACATTCCGCCTGTTAAAAACAGTTCCGGTAGCTCAAACGAGTATCTCCAACCCTTTTGAGTAGAGAGCTCAAACTCAATGTTAACAAGGCCTGCTAGCCTATGCAAAAAGCAACTGTTCAAGTTTCAGCCTAGTTTGAAATACCCTGCTTCCTTTCCTTCATGCTATAGCCCTATGCACTGGACTTAATGGATTCTCTGAAAACAAAAAGCATTTCCAGAACCAATCCATTACTATTTCTGTTGTATCTCACCATAAGCCTCTCCCTCCTACAGGCTTGCCTCCACAAAAAAAAAACCAAAAACAAAAGCAAAAAAAAAGCCTTACATTCATGCACCTCAATTGTTCATACCACTCTCGAAGAATGATTTTTCTTAAAGCAACCAAAAATAATAAGCAATCCAGCGGATTTTTTCACCATACATCTCTAGCAAAAGCGTCTGAATTCCTAAAATTATAGGTCATGACTTCACTATACATATTTTGAATAAGAATAACAATTGGCATTACAAAAGCAAATCTTGGAAGCCGCAACATTGCATTATGGGCTAAATTGAACCCATAGCATGCTATAGACTATAATCTATGTCAGACAAGTAATTTACAACTCACAGCATCAATATTCTCACACTCAACTATATCATTCAGTCTGACATTTAAGTTCAATAACTGAAATCAATCATGCAGAAAAAGCCAAACAATCGTAAAATCGTAGGAGAAAATTAAATAATTTGTCAAAAGAATCAGGAACTCTATTATCAACCAAACTGCTTTATCATATTTTGTCTTCATTAAACATTAAACTCCAAATCAATACCAAAACTGGCTTGGCCTTGCTGCAAAACCAAGAACTACACTAATGACTAACCTGGCACTCAAAACAGTTCACATAACTACTAAAAACCTCAGTACCTCCTTCCAAATCCACCGGCACCGCCTGGTCCACCCCGACCAAAAGGAGCAGCATTAGGTACAGCCTGTGTTTCAACAGATGACTTAACAACCCCAGGAAGGTCACCCATGCCAAGGGCAGAAAGCATGTCAAGGGTCTCCTTGTCCACCTCGATGATATCAGTTTTAATGGCAGACTCGTCAGGCACAAAGTCCATGCGCCGCTCACGCTCTTCTTCTTGCAGTTTCAACGAGATTCCTCGAACAGGGCCTTTCTGAATCCGCTTCATGAGATGGGTGGAGAACCCAGCAATCTTGTTCCGAAGGCGCTTTGAGGGAATTATTGCAACCTCCTCCAAGATCTTCTTGTTTGTGTGGAAATCCAAGGTCATCTTAGAGTAATACCTCTCAATCACCTGTCGGGAGGACTTCTTCACAGTCTTGGTGCGCACACGACCCATGTTTGCAGCTCCTGAATAATAAACTCTACAGAAAAGTAAAAGAAAATGTTGACAACAGGGTAAAAAAATAACCAAAATGACATGACACTCCATTTGGCTGCTGGGAAAGAGATTATAAAAGGAAATGAAGATTGAATTCCAACCATCAAGACTGCATTTTGATAGACGGATTCCAAATGAATGGATTTGGGCTTTAAATTTGCAAATACACGGACAGTTAATTATAGGAGTGAGATTCAAGACCCAAATCCACTCACAACAATTCTGCTAAATCCTTCAAACTATCTTGTTGATATCTAAATGTGAGTTATCAAATACGATTTAAGGCACAATCCTTGCATAATTAAAATTAAAATCAGTTTTTTCAAATCCATGATTCTAAATGCATCCCAAGAGTTTTTGTTATGTGGAACCTAAGAAAAGAAAATGCACACCCACTAAACTGAGCTTCAATACATCTACTTGTAATAGTTAAGCTTATATATACTATATAGTATTTCAAAAGACCCACGTACATTGCTTTCACTTCTTTATTTTTTTTTGTAAGTAGCCATGTACATTGCTTCCTCAGAATCCTTCCATCAGATTTTACAGCAAAGATATCGTGTCCATATATAATTACTCATACTCATATGTGCAACTATATGTGTGTATATATATCATATAACATGAAATCCAGAAATCACAAGGCTGGTTTTCGCTTGACTACCACGAAAATAAAAGAAGGCTTTGAAGCGCAGAACATTTTACCCCTGGTCCACAACCAACTTCCTTTTTCCAACATTTTCTCAACAACCAAACAAAACATTTCACCATCGGAACCTATACTGCATATATACATCTGTTTTGCATACATAACATGCATTCATGTATGTGTATGTATATATATATATATATATATGGATATGTCTATACACGTCTGTGCATGTGCATCAATATGCCAAATTATATGTTTAACTCACTTGGCCTAGTGTGTGCTTGTGTGTGATACGAGAGAAAAGATCTAGAAACTGGATGGTAAACTAAATTAATGCTACCTCACCAGAAAAAATAACCGAAATTCTAATCTTATGGAAGCCGAAACTTTCTTCTGTGTTTGGCTACTGAGGAAATGTAAATGAGACAAGAAACGGAAGTGTAGCAATGCCATTATTTGGAAGTGAGATTTCATTTCACCCATAAGGAACATGCAACAACAACAGTCACCACACGACAGAAGCACAAATGTTACATACGATTTTCTCAGGAAACAAACGTAGGGTATGAGTAATAGAAACTTACTAGAAGGTGCCAAGTGATGAGGATTGAAAGAGAAAGCTCGAAACGGCGAGAAGAAGCCGCGACAGCTAATAATCGGAGTGCCCAGTGCAGAAATATAGAGAAAGAGGGGGGCGTGATTAGGGTTCCGAGCTTCAATTCGGTATGGGAAGGACTACAGTTGTTATGGCCTTTGGCCAACGAGCATATGCCACTTTTGGTAAAAACAACGTTCTAGATAGAAAAATTATTCAGTACTTTCCAAAGCACCAAACCATAGTGAGTCCCCTTTCAAACACCTCACTTAAAATGTGAGAGACCCGTTAACACTGCAAGTACATTGAATAATTTTTTATTTATTCATCTAATAATTATTATTTATGTTGTGTTTGAATTTTAAATTTGTCATAAAAAATATAAAGGGAATTAAATTATTTATACAAAATTATTAATTTATGGATAATAAAACAAAATTAAATTTGTTAAAATATACTGTTCATTTTTCTAAATCCAATCAAACAGAAAAAAGAAACTTTAAATTCTCACTTTATTTACTTTTCCTTCGTACATTCAAAATCCAAGCATCCATTACGAATAACCTAATTCGGGTACCAGAAAAACAGTGAAGCAGGTGAGCTTAAATACTTGTACCGCCCAACTAAAATACAGTGATGGTAGTTTCTTAGTTACATTTGGATGAAAAGGAACACATGCATAAGTAAGTTATCTAACAAGTGGGTTGTTTTGTTTTAGTTTTATTTTTTACTACGAAGTGCCCAATTCTTGGTTTGATTGCAAGTGAATTATTATTTTTTAATTATAAAGTGTCCAGGCATTTATCAGAGTATTTTTTTTTTAATTACAGAGTGTCTCATCAGAGTATAAGTGGCTTCAATATTGTTTGGTATCTACCATGTATTATTGTAATGAGAACTTCACAATTTAAAAGCCTGATAGATGAAACACCCATGAACAACTACCAGGGTGACTCCAGAAATTTTTGTTAATGGGTTATGTGAACAATTAAATGATGAGGGTTAAATTATAAACAAATGGAAATATCAATACATTAATGCTATTACTTTTGAAAAATGTATACAAATATATGTACTTTTACAAATGCATTCATGAGTTTTATGAATAAATCAGTCATTTTGGTTACACAATTGATTCTTTCTAAACTTAATTGTTGAAAAAACTTTTATTATTACAATCACGAATTGTATGGCTTCTTATTTAGAATACCCTTCTTGTTTGGATGGAGGAGGTTTCTTCATTGATTTTAATGATATACAAATAAAATTTTTGTACATAATTTTTATACAGAACAATTTGTTGTTTGTGTTACTTTCATTTCAAATTAAAACACCCACTGCTTTGCTTTGTAATTTCAGAAAAATAACAGCCACATTGGTAAATTTTTCTTTATAAATATTCTATAAGAATAAAAATTTTCTTCTTCGTTTGTTGCACCTCGTGTAGCCTAACCCAAACAAAATAAGGAAAAAAAGGACCACAAACTCTGACCCACTAATAAGTGGGCTCTGAACTCAAACCCAGACCCAAACCATGTGCAGTTGGGATGTTGTTCACCAACTTTCTAGTAATATGAGTTGGGCCAATTTAGGGTTCGGAGCTTGAATTCGGTATGAGTTGGGCCAATCGGCCGATGAAAATTAACTAACTTGAAATGATGATTTTGGCTTCTAACATTAATAGTGATTGAGAGAGTCATTTTTCAAAAGAATGCCACATGGCGTAAGAAACGTCAAATTGGTTGATTGAGGAATGACCCCACTTTGCGGGAGAGTGTGCTGGGACTACCCAAGTCAAGGAGCATGCCCCACCCACAGGGGAATTGGCCCGTGACCGCCTAGAGGGGGGAGCAAACTTGATTGATCGGGTCATAATCAAGAAAGCTGGGAGAATACTGTAAATAGACAAGAAGAAGCCAAAAACAAGGTATAGGCTTACACACTAGCTAACAGTGCAAGACTAATTTATATTCTCTTTATTTGGAGATATTTTCTCTTTCAGCTATATTAAGTTTTGGAATGCCTCCGGTCAAGTAATCACTATCGGCCAGTACTCACTTTTAATGATCTTGCAAGTTTTATGAAACTCCTCAATACTCTAGTTTGAGATTGACAAGTTATAACTGGGAAAAAATGTTTCCTGCATAATAATAATAATAATAATAATAATAATAATATTTTATTACTATTACTATTACTATAGTGATTATTATCTCTAACATTGTCAAACGGTAATTTTAGCAGAATTGGAACAATTCTGCCCACACACATAAAAATATTAGTGCAAATTCTTCATTCTATTGTATGATGTCTAACTAAGCAGTTTTTAATATGTATAAATATAGTTGGAATATCGACACCTATAAAGATGGGCCTAAAATATTTTAATATACTTGATCGATCGCTAGAAAAGATATACCAAAAACACTGATATATACGGCCAAATTGCCATTGTTCATTACTCAAAATTCCCAAATGTATGTATGCTTATACAAAGTGGTTGTTCTGATTTCTTTTAGAAAGCCTTCCTTCAGAATATTACCATATATTCTGACTAGAAATTGAAATGTGAATGAAGGCATAAATCTATACGTACAAGATTAATAATATATCCCCCACTCATGAATTCCTTACCTCATGGTCTCCTTTTCTATTCTTTTTTCACAGCTATCAACAAGTCAATATGAGGATCACTAGTGTAAGTCGTACTTGAAATAAGACATGTCCAGACATGTTTAGACATGGTACTCGATCCCAGTAGACAATTTTAATTAAACCTCTAAGCAAACAGAGACAACAATAGATAGAGAAAGAAAAGAACATATTTGTCCACACACGACAAAAAAAGAAAAAGAAAAAAGAAACACATGGGGGAGGTTGGGAATGGCTCTTTTATGAAAAAAAAAAATTAATGGTCCTTCTTACTAGGTAGATCTTGAACACAGTTATCGAAATCATCTTGTGACTTACCTAGCAAGGAAATGGCTCGATGCATTGTGAAAGAATGAACAATAATGTATGCTCTAAGAGCAGTCTTCTAGACTTGATGGATAGAAAACTTTAATAGAAAATTTTTAATTCATAATAATAAAAAGTCGAAAATAATCTTTTTACAAGTAAAGATAAGATTGTGTACATATAATCATATCATGTATAAATAATATATATATATTTTTTTTGTCTAGTCCTAATAGTCAAATGAGGATGAAACCCTGGAGTCCACTCCAAGCGACCCCCAACTAACCGCTGAGCCCTTTATCTTCCCTAAAGTGATATCTTCTGATCCCTTTTTTTATGGAGAAGATGTTGGATTCAATTCTCTACCACAGACAACAGACAAGGGCTTTACAACTTTTTTTGGTGGGGGTATTATCAGTATCTCAAGTTTATTAGTTCATGCCATTGCACTAAAACATTATTAAATTTATCTTATAATTAACTGGGTTTTTTTTATTGGTATTCTCATGTCACCTTTTGCTAATTCTTCTCTCTCTCTCTCTCTCTCTACTATCATACTATGCTTTCTAATCCAAGTGGTGAAAGCATCTATTGAAGTCGGCACTGCACTTGCAGGACATCCAGATTCCTTTATTTTTCACAATTCCAATTACTATAGTCCAGTTAACCTATATTCAAAAAATTAAATTGATCAAGATACCTCTAAATTAAATCGCCAGTATTGCTAAAAAAAATTATATTTTAATATCAAACAAAGATTAACATAGTGTAATAAAACTTGAATCTTGAATTTTACGGAGAAAGGTAATTTTTGAGAAAAAATACGTAAGTAAAAGAAGTTATATTTTGTTCCTCTTTTTTGTTAGTGTAGAAAAAAGAAGATAACTAAATGTATTTGTCAAAATTTTAGTTTTTTGTTTGATTATCCATAAAAATTATTATGTACAAGTAATTTTATTTCCCTTTCGTTTACCTTTCCTTTGACGAATTCAAAAACTTCAAACATAGCATTTAATTCAAAAATGTGAGAGGCTAAATGAGATTTTCTTCAAGTAAAATTCATAGAGATGGCAAAATAGATCAAACCTAAACTTCAGTGAAAATTCATAAACCATGCCTCGTGAAGAAATAGCCATAGCACAACTTTTAAGAATTAACTCTAATATCATTTAGTCATAGATCAAAATTTCTATGATATAATATTATTCACTTTTAATTTTAACTCGTATAACTTCAACACACGATGTATCAAATAGATGTAAGTTTCTACGTATAACGTGCAACCTCTCTCTTTCTCTCTCTCTCCAGATGATGTGAGATCATAGGGCATGCTAATCTATCAAAAGTTCTAAGATGTATCCATACACACAACACACACAAAGATAGATATATATATATATATATATATACGGATAGGACTACTGCTCAGTTAAGGGCCCTCACCAACCACGATATAAAGATGGGGGACCCAGGAATCCAAATGTATAGAGACTGGACAAATTGACTTTAGGCAACAGACAAAAAGGATTCAATTACGATATGGTTTAAAAGGCATGGAATAGAACCCAATCAATAGGACGGGCCATGCTCCTTTTGTCCCCCATATCTTCATGAGGAATTCTTTTTTTTAGCCCAAAGAAAGATAAGGCATGGTCTTCTCTTCTTCTGATTTTGCTTCCTTCATTTTGCCTTTAAATTGCCCTATTTTCATTTCTTTTATCAGAAAACAGATTCTATGTACATGTATATATATATACAAGTATAATGTAAACATATATTGTTTGCTTAAGTCACAAAGCATGGATCTTGGCATATCAGTCAGGTTGCTCTATTATAACCTAACATTACATATTTAAAATGTGAAAATAGTTGCTCTCTTGCAACCAAACATCACGAATTCAAAACACGAATTTGACTCCAACTTCAGATTTCATAGTGGAGCGTTTTTTTGTATTATTCGCACACACATCATACTTACATTGAACCATGTTAATGACAAAAGAGATATGTGTGACACATTCTTGAAGCCACAGATATTTGTGAAAGGTAAATTTTAGCTCATGAGTTGAGTGAGACATCGTTGAGATAAAGAGTGTGTAATTTGTCTCAGTCATTAAAAAAAAAAAAAAAAAACCCTCTTGAAGATGGAAAACTCACATTCAATACGGAGATGGAATTCTTATGAAATCCTAAGAAAAACTTTTAAAAAACTATTTCGAGACTCTACTATAATTTAAAACAATTTGTAAGAATCTCTTTAAGAAATAGCATGAAAACTTCTTAGAAACTCATTTATCATATTTTTAGTAATTTTTCATGCTTTGAAATCTTATTCTTTAATAATAATACATTTTTTTTTTTTTGTCAACACTATACATATTGTATAGTATTAATATTTTTACTTGATCATAAATGTATTCCAAATACTTTATATTGATTTTTTTAGGAATTTTAATGTATATATATATATATATATATTTATGAACATCCTTTTTAATTTTACATTACATATAGTTTCTCGTTTCTCATAATTTTTTGAGACCACTTTTTACACTTCTGATTTCCACATCGTTTCTTGCTTTCGCTTTCTTTTTTCTTTTTGGCAACTATAGTTTGTGCTCAATTAAAATGCACTGCACTAACTGATTGTCAACAATTGTTATCTTGTGCACATTTTTTTGTTGAGAAATGCTAGCATAATTGTGATTGAGCACCAATGTTAGTCACCTCACTAGCCCGCCTCTTACTTTTTTTTCTTTTTCTTTCCTAGTGGACTATTTGGCCCATTTCCTGAAGTAAAATTATTCCAATGCTCAAAAAACTTAAATCCACCCCTATCCCAAAAAAACAAAAATAGATTTGCAAATGATTCCAATGTCACGTTTTAAATACCAATTAGTATCATACTTGAGGATGGTCAATTTTACTAGAAACAGTATCATCTCAAGTATATTGATCCATTACATCATCGACATCCACCAAGGTATGTTCAAGCAGGGAGATCTGTCAATTTTTGCTCATTGGATCGTGAAAAAGTTTTCATAATGCCCATCATTGTAGCTATATTGTAACATGCAAAAAGAATTGACTTTCTTTTTATATTTTTATTTTATAGTACAATACTATTCATTCATAAAATTTGTACAAAAATTTTAACAAAATAATATAACGATGATATTCTTATAATGATTAATATTATTTTTTTAAAGTAAAAAACATCTCGTTTAACCGCATTATTTTTTTTGAATAAACTTCCTAGTTATTTAGTATTGCCTATCATTGTAGCTATATTGTAACATGCAAAAAGAATCGACTTTCTTTTTAAATTTTTATTTCATAGTACAATACTATTCGATCATAAAATTTGTACAAAAATTTTAACAAAATAATATAACGATGATATTCTTATAATGATAAATGTTATTTTTTTAAAGTAAAAAACATCTCGTTTACCCACATTATTTTTTTTTGAATAAACTTCTTAGTTATTTAGTATTTTATCGTTTCCCATATGCATTCGACATCCTCGCGAGACAACTTTTCGACCGATGAATAACAAAAAGACACCCATTTCCCAAGGAGTCAACTTTAATTTCCTGTCATGCTTTCATTCATTTCAAACAGTTACACGTCAAACATTTAAAACTCTAAAATCTAAAGTTGATGGACTATACGATCCAATGTACAAGAGGATCTCAACGCTAAACCTACTTTCAAAGCATCTATACAACTTGCTAATCCTGCTCAGTTGCAGTATATTCCTTTCTTTTCTTCTCTCCGTTTCTTTTCAATCCTATTCAAAGTATCCATCAACTAGACAAAAAGTTGAAAAGTTATTACAAGTGAAGGAAGAAAAAAGTAAACAGATGAGATTTTTACACTTTGAGAGTGTGGTCCTCAATTTCCTTTGATTCCTTCAGGATTTCACCATTCTTTTGACTGAGACCTCCACCTTCTTCAGCATCAAAGCTAGCATGAACACTGTATAGAACATAAACAAGCACTGCAAGACCCGAAAAGAATCCGAACCTCACGTAGGATGGCCCATCAAGAGAACCCAACAAGAAAATGTTGAGGAAGATTGAGATAGCTGGTACCCATGGCATCAAAGGGACCCCCCAGAACTCGGGTTTTCGAGCTTGAGGGACTACACAATGAAACAGTTGTAACACAGCAATGGCAGTTACAGTGCAGGCGCCAAGCATGAACCCCTTGAGTTTGCCTGGCATAGCAAATTGCCAAATCAGGGTGAATATGGTGGAAGTGAGGGAGAAGCAAAATAGGAAGGACAATGTAGGCCATGGATTTGTTGTCCCCGCCGAGACATAACGTCTGTAGATTACAGCATTTGACACCATGTAGAAGACAAATAGAGTGCCGATCGATACTAGGTTTAGGAGGACGTTCAGATCTGTGAAAAGGGCAATTGCAGCTGTGCAGATTCCTGAAAAGGAAATCAGAGTAAATACAAGCAATCCTCGAAAATTAAAGCACCCAATAATCTTTGTATAAAACCAAGATCACACTCCTAGTTGAGGATATTGGAAAGTCTCAAGTGCCCATTGAGCAAATCAAATTCCAGAACGAAGTATGAAAAAAAAATAATTCAGAGGCTTTCCATTATGGGAGGTAGAGGCAGCAGTCTACCCACTAAGGCTTACAATTGACCACCCTTTCAAGAGATAGAAGGGAAACATTTTCTAGTGGCTCTCTTAGTCATTTTCAGCTGATGACTACAATAAAAAAGACCACCCAAAACGGAAATTCGTAAGGAATACGAGTTCTACAATTGGTTCTTAGAAAATTCAAAAAACCCAAATGGTCTTAGATCAATCTGGCAACTAACTAATACATTAAACTTTAAATTGTGCCTATGAACTTAAAATATGCACAAAATAGGGCCAACTAACAAATGCAGAACAACAATTATAAACATGATACTGAAAGATATTCTTCTTTTTGGTGTCTTTTGGATCCTAAAAGATAAGGTCACCAACTGTAAATGTCTTTGGCTGAATGCATGATTCGTGGAATCTGGTGCAACGCATCACTACTTTTGCATCTCTCAATTTTCTATTTTCTTCGGTGGCTTCAGTTTTCCCAATAAAATTTTTGTTATTACAAAAGTATATTAACATCAATCATTTTACTGTTCTGAACTTATCTTTGAATTTTGCAAACCGAGCATACTATAATTTTTGACAAAACTTTTCTCTTAGCAATGAATTTGAATCACTTTCCACATAATAATGTTCTTTAAAGTACTACAAAATGAGCGTCACTATAAACACTCCACAAAATCAAAAGAATACAAAGTGGAATGTGATGAAAAGTGAATTGGCAATAGAAATAACCTTCAAACTTACCGAAGTCAGAAAACATAGCTCGTTTTATACATCGTCTCTTTGGCAGGTGTCTTTTATTATAAGGGTACCTCATCACATATAAGAAAAAATACCTAAAGTTTTTAAATTTCACTTCACTCTTGAAAATACCTTAAAAAGACAAAAAAAAAAAATTCTTAACCATCCTCTTAACAAAAAAAATCTTTTTTGGCCCCCTCAAACCAAAATTCTGAATTCGCCACTGGGTATAACTAAAAGCTGATATTAGAAAATAACCAAATACAGGGAAGTACAAGAGAAACTTGTTGTAATCGAGCTGAGTATAGCAAAGCTGATAAAGCCTTGGCTTGATAAATTCACAAGGTCCAAAATGAATTGGGATATAGTTTAGTTTCGTTTTATCTTGCAATGATGCTCAACGCCATATTGAGCTTAGTTAAAAAACCAAACATTTATCAACTCATCTACTTCAAAATTTGATCAAAGCTTGACTTATTTATGGAATCGAGAACTCGAACTAACCTCTAGCCAAGTTGGTCATCGGGTAAAGCTCGAAGTAACCTGATTTATTTGTTCTACAAATAACACGCCTCCTCTTTTTTTTGGTTTTTTTTATTCCCCCATTCAATGCCAGTGTGCCTCTCACATGTCTGAGGGGTGGCTCATCCTTAAATTAGTCTTTAGCTTACACATTTCATGGCTGACGGCCCTAACCTATGAGAATTTATATAGGTGACCGTCACACTATGTCGATGTAATGGTTTACTCATGGGAGACCATATGTAAAAAGAGAAACACATTTTGAAAAATTATATACATTATTCCCATCATGTAAAAAATTCATGTCATTAATTGAATGGAATGTCTTGGTGACCCACCAACTAAATGGCGAAGCCGAGGCCCCAAGGGCCCAACCACACCCATCACCATCAGAATGTCGGTCACCCCCAAAACACTCAAGTCACAATGGCGAGCACCATAATAAACACATGAGGACGCCATTAGCCTAACCCACCCAACGGTCTGTAACGGAAACGGTTCAACGTGGGACCCATTCAACCGCCAAGGCTTGAACAACAGTCCAACAAATCAAGACGATAATGTTCTCTGTCTCTCTCTCCTATACACACATTACAAAGCTCAAGCACTAAGAAAGCACACAAAGAGCCAAATAATGTTAGGAAACGAACCAAGGAAAGCGGAAGCGTTGACGGGCGTTGATGTCCTGGGGTGGACCCTAGCGAACCATGCTGGGACCACGTTCGACCGTCCGATCACGCACATGTACCGAGCCTGCCCCAGCATCGCCACCAGCATCGACGTTAGTATCCCGAAGCTGGCCCCCACGCCGATCACGTTCGACGCCCAACTCCACCCGTCCGATCCCCCCCTGAACGCCGCCGCAAACGGCGCCTCCGCATCGATCTGTGTGATCACTCACCACACGCAATCAAAGGCCAATACCGTCATTTCACATACTCAATTAATTACCAATTAAATATTTTGATTCATACCATATCATAAGGTAAGAGCATGGACATTGAAGCGGCCATTAAGCAGTAAAGAATGGTAACGAGGATAACCGAACCCGAGACCCCGATAGGGATATCCTTAACCGGGTTTCGGACCTCCTCAGCCATGGTTGAGACGGCGTCGTAGCCTATATAGCTGAGATAGACCATCGCAGCACCGTTGAACACGCCCGAAGCTCCGAAAGGGAAGAACCCGCCGGGGTGTTTCGGGTCGGCTGGTTCAGTGAAGTTCTTCCACTCTCCCCTGTAGAACCCAACTACGATCACGAACAACAAGAACAGAATGTGAAGTGCTGTCAACACCATGTTCAACACGGAACTCTCTCTGGTACTGTAAATCAATGGCGAAATTGGTTAGTTTTGATGCGAAGTATTTGAAGGAATTAGTGGGATGTGAATGAATGGTAATGGCTTGGCTTGGTTATGGACCTGTAACAGATGACGACAGTGACGATTAGTACTACGGCTAGAGCGACAACGTCAATCTCGTTGAACCCCTTCGGGAGGGCAGAGATTGTGACCCTCCATTTCGTCGCCGTTGATATGCCTATAGCTGTACCCAAATACGCCGTGAAGCTGCGAGCGACGGCGGCGTTCGATAGCACGTAGTCTATAATTAGGTTGGCACCCGTTAAAAATGCCGCAAACTCGCCTGCAAAAGCACATGAATATTAGCTAATATACAGAGGAAAGAGAGACAGAAAAGAGTGGGGGAATGCGAACCGAAGGTGACGCGGATGTAGCTGAAGGCGCCGCCGGCGACCGGCATGTCGACGGCGAACTCGGTGTAGCAGAAGGCGGAGAGGAGGGCGCAGAGGCCAGCAATGGCGTAGGAGAGGACGACGGAGGGGCCGGCATATAGACGGCTGGCGCGGCCGGTGGTGACAAAAACGCCGGCGCCGACCATCCCTCCGACACCGAAGCAGACGAGGTCGAACCAGCGGAGGCTCCGCCGCATGTCGGAGCCAGACCGGGCTCGGACCCGGCTCATCTCCTCGAAGGAGGTAGAGGCCGAGCCGGCACGGCGGGCTAGCCGACCTGGCGTGTCGGCGAGGGCTCGGAGGTAGGACTTGAAGCTAGAAAAAGAGGAGCCATGGCTATCCATCACCCCCCCTCTCTCTCTCTCTCGCTCTCGCTGTCTCCCTATATATATATATATATGTATAGCCTCTCTCGCTCTAAAGAGATGAGAATGGAAGTGAGGTGATTTATATGAAAGGTAAAGGGGCAGTAAGGGGATTGAGATAAACAATGATCCAGTGTGGTGGTACAGCAGAGACACACATAAACACACTCTGACAATTGGACGGTTAAATAAACGGCAACTTTGTGTGGCGGAGAGCCGAAACTATGGGGCAGCTTTTGGGGCTCCCGATAAATATAGATACTTATCTATATAAGTATTTATAAAGTGCTTATACTTTCACAGCTCTCCCTGTTCCATCGATATACAAGAGAAAAGAGCTGTGAACGTCAAGACCGTGAAATTATAAATTTTAAAATATACATGTATATTCATATTATATAAATCAAATTGGGTCCACGTTAAATAGAATTTTGAAGAATAATTAAATCAATAAAAAATCATTAAGTAAGTTTACTTTGATTTCTGTGTTGTTATTGTAGAACTAATTAGGCAATGAAAGATTATAAAGGTCATCATCAGATAAGAGAAGTATCAAAAAAATATAAATAGATACTCAAAATTATGGTATTTGTCTTTGTAGAAATTAAAGGGATTTCAATAGAAAATAAGATTCCACATTTTTTTAATTTAATGAATGACTTTCTAATGAGAGGAATTTAAGGAAATTTGAAACAATAATTCTAATGCCTTAGAATTTTAGTTAAAACTTTCCAAATTAGCATTAGATTACATGTGTTTTTAATTAAGGTTACTGATTTCATGGTTTGAATTTAAGGAATAACTTTCTAACAATATTGGATAAGAATTGAAGGAAATTTAAAATAACAATAATAATAAATTTTTCAAAATGACATGAGACCAATATTATTATGGCATATGTAATATTAGTCAAGATTTACTAATTTCATGGTTAGACCATTATTATTATAATACACGTAAAATTGTTAGTAATTTAAAGTTTAAAAAAATGTGATTTGAGTCTTTCTATACCAAGATTAAGAATAAAACTCAATAAAGGTTGGTGAATATTAGAAACTCCAAAACAAGAGGTTTGAGTGGTTAGTTGAAGAAGGAGATTCATAATAAATGCTAAATTCTACTAATAGTAGGGATAAAAAAAAAAAAGAAAGCATCAGTGATAATATTCAATTAAAAAATTACGTATAATAATAAATGAAGAGAATAAGTTACTTAACTATGTGAATTCATCTTCATCTCTCCTCCTCTCCTTTCTACCTTTTCAAAATCTCTAATAAATTTTAAGTTTATGTTTTTTTTAGATATTTTCTTTTAACAAAAAAGGTAAGTAGCATTAACTCGTTTTGGAAATTTCTCGTAAGTGTAGAAATAATCCCTTCTTTCATAATATTTCGATATGTTTCAACAAAAAACACTGGGACATTAATTTTTCATTAAGACAAAAGAAGATTGTCTGTTGGTATTAATCAAAATTTTAATTAAAGTCCGACTCATTTAGGAAAGTTTACTAACAGAATCTTCTGGATTTTGGCTTTAATTCACTCTTAAAATAAGAACACTTTCTCTTCCCATTCAGCAACTCCTTTTAAATGTTGAGCTAAACTTATATAGGCATGCATTCTTTCAATTTCAGAAGGAAAATTTTATAATTAAGGATAATGAACAATCACAAGACTCATAATCACATAATTTTAAATTGAAAGAACCAGAGATACAAACATCTAACATACTAATTGTAAGTGAGATTTTTCGGAAAAGTTGTGCCGAACTCTCAAACCCAAAATGAATGGGTCCAAAGCCCCTGCAAAAGAGGAAGATTAGAAGTGGTCGACCCTTTGTAGGCCGATCACACTCCGATGGTTAAGTTAGCAAGCTTAATCGAGATAAAAATGAATGAAGGTTGTGAATACTTGGGATTAACTATCCATACCTGGTTCTCGATGCTTTGCGTATTTATAGAGTCATCGAGGGAGTGTGTTTTGCCTTGGCCTATCAGCAGGCTCTCATGGCTTGTTGGGTAGGCATCGTCATTGACGCCGCCTGATTACTTACAGGGTTTGGCGCACCGTTGCGGGGGATTCCGGCTGACCGGACGTGTACGTCGACATCGCGTGGGCAGCTGCTTGTGCATTTAATGCAAGTCAACTCTGCATTTAATGCTCGAAGACCGCTAGCGGTTTGGGCCCGCCTTTCACGGTTTGGGCTATGGCAGGGAAAAGGTCAGCAGTCAAAACCAGCCCTCCCTCTATTTCTGATCTGGGCGGCCAAGTAGCCTCAATTTTAATTTGCATAGATTGAGCCTCACCCATTGGGTTGGGTCAGGGGTTATTTCCCCACACTAATGCTCAAAATTTTTCATGCCATTAGCAAGTTAGGTTGGACTCTGGAACCTTTGAGTAAGTGTATATTAAATTGTAATCTTTGTTTACTCATTTCAGAAATTTTCTCTAAATTCATTCAAATATTTGTCCTTACACACATTCTAACATCCTATTACCCATCAAATGTAATTCTAAACATAATATTCTAGAAAAGGAAAAATAATTCACAGAAAAAAGACACTTACCAATTGGGCATATCTATTTTTGTGCATGTTAGGGCTGTGAGACAGCTAAACAGAGTAAAATGTTTGGTGGTAACATTGAGGAAAAATTATTCACTTGAAGTGTCACGTCACTTTCATTTCATTTCTTATAAATACAATGAGTTTTCTTGTTAGGTAGGTTCCGAACACGCCCATCACCCACATGATAAGAAAAACTCACTACATTTAGGAGAGTTGAAACAAGAATAATGTGGAACAAGGATAATGTGGCGCTTTAATAACACTAAATAATTTTTTGACATTAAGGTATTTCTATTAATGTAGCAATTGAGCGGGCAGACATGAGATGAGAGTAACCTTCTATGTATTTCACAAGGTCTTCCTTTATCCTTCCGTTAAAGGGGTGGTTATAAAGTTTTCTTTTAGACAAATACTAATATATGCCATGGGGGACATATTTTAAGGAAATAGTTAATGTAGTAATTTTTCATAAAAATCCAAACATTAACACTCTTAACTTTTAAAGATGTTTTTAAAAAGGTCATTAATAATGTTGTTAATAGGTATATTCTCAGCATTTATTATACAACTTTTTTAGATACCAAATATACCCTTATTAAATTTTATATAACTCTTGTTATATTAATTTGAATATAAAATAGAATTATTTAGTAAAATAAGAACTAATATAAAAAAATTAACTTAATTTAATGAATACAAAATTGTCTTTCAAATCCCTCTATGTTCTATGGACAATAAAAAGACAAAAAAATAAATTGAGATTGTAATAAAATAAATAGGTGAATGCAAAATAACAGTGATATATTTTAGTTAGGATGAAGTTGACAAGGATTATGTTATGAACATGTAATTTTAAATTTAATATTAATTGTTTAATACAAGCATGTGTTTAAAAGTTTTTATTCATTACTGTTAGTGATGTCTCAAGGATAGTTTTGAAAAATTATAAGTGTTTGAATTTTAAATTCTTTCACCTAATTTGGTAGTTGTGTTCGGAAATAAAAATATTTTTTACTGTCTTATCTCATTAAGAGTTCTTAAATGAATGTCTTTATTAAGACTTGAAAATTGTAAGAAACTAATTTCTGTTAAACAATCATTTTATTTGAGTTGTCCCTACAATCAAAGTTGATGTTCGGCCACCACCACTGGTAAACTTATAAGCTGCCTTTGTCGACTGTAAAATGAGACTGCCGGAGCAGATCATGTTACCAAAAGCAATTGCAGTTGTTATGACTCCCATTGACGTAGAACTATTGCATCGAGTCATCACAATAATGCTTGCCATTTTTGAGCAATCGGCAAACTTCCAAAGGAGGATAAAGGGATTAAAAAAAATCGAGATTTACTTTGATTGCTGAGAAAATACAAGAAAATGGTGACAAAGAATAGGATTAGCAATAGACTCGATATTGGATTACTCCCTCGTGTCCAATACCCATTGGTCCCTTCACTCACTTGTGAGAGGATTAATGAGGTCTTAGTGAGCAAACTAAAATAACTAAATAAAGTACATAAAAGTCTCTATTGAACTACTGTACCAAACAAAAACGACCCACCCCTATTAACCCCAAAATAAAGTTTTAATTTAGAAACCCTAGATAAGATCTAATTTACAGTGACACACTTAAAGAAAAATTAGGCCTAGGCGGAAGGACTGTATTATCCTTTGACAATCCCATTTTTTAGGATGAGAACAGAGTCCTATGGGTTTACCGGGGAAGACTGCGATGGTAGTAATAACTCAAACAAAAGTAATTGTTTAAGAGGAATAATATTTTTTTAAAATAAAAAAAAATAAGCACAAAGAAAAGAGTGACACCTAATTTCTGCCTTAATTGCATATTTAGCAAAAAAAGAATTACTTTAAAAATTATTTTTGAGAGAGTGTTAGATAGAAAATTATTTTTAAAAATAGTATTATTTTGGCCAAAAACTCTCTCTCTCTCTCCATCTCTCTCTATATGTATATATGTATATTGAACTCAATTAAGTGGCCTTCTAGTGTCCTACTTGGGCTTTTGACATACTTATGCTAGCCATGGAATATGAACTTAATTTTCATTTTTTTAAAGATAGGATAAGTTGAACTTACAAATTTGAGAGGGGACAATGTGGATGTGGTTGTATGAGATTTGGATCTCTCCATTTTAGATCTTCATTCTATCAATCAATGGAGTAAATGAAGTCTTATTAAATATTTTACCAAAAGTAGTCATTTTATATTAAAAGTTGTTTTCTTATATATAACCACAAAATCATTTATTTTCAAATGAGTTTTAAGTCAACTCATTTGAACTCTTGATTTTTATTTTAGTTAACGTGTCAACAGCTCAATTATTGAAATAGAAAAAATCCAAATCTTGATATATGCATGTACAAGTAATCCATTTCTGTAAGAACAAAATTGGTCAATTTTGTAATCTTAAAAAAAAAGCCTAATATTTTCGCGTTGGTATTATAAAGGGAGAACATTATTTTGGTATTACTCTCGAGTTAAAGTTGTGTCAACTTTCGTATTAATAGAAAAACCAATTATCTCGTGTAAATGAACTTGTATGATTGTCCTATAAAGGATATACAATAGAAATTACAAACATTTCCCACTTTCTTACAAAATAAGAGAATTGGGAAATTTCTAAGCACGATGGATAGGATGAAATTATTAAAATACGGAAGTGGAATAGGGAGTGGGACTTGGTTAAAAGACAGATAAATAAGAGAGGAAGAGTGGAACAATAAAATTAGAAAATTGTTAAAGTACATGTTTGGTAACAATTTTATTTTTAAAATTCTTGAAAAATATAAATACAACATATTTGATAAATTTTTTTAAATTTTATTGAAAATGAAAACATGCTTTATTTTATGTAGCGTAAGGACTTATCTTCCTCCTTTCTCTTTTCCTTGCCACCCACCACTTTTTACTATTCATCACCACTGCTGCCACTCGACCACCACCACAACTACCACCATTGTTCACCACTGCCCATTTATTTTTAATGTCAGAATAATTAAAACAAATAATTACTAACATGTTTTCCAAAAAAACAAAAAATAGAATATAGAAAAGGGATAAAACAAACAAAAATTGAAAAATATGACAATAATATTTTTGTTATTTTTTCCACTAAAAAATATAAAATATATAGCTCCTATAAGTAAATTCTACGTGTATAGTTTAGCTTAGTTTACTTTGACTCAAAGAAAGAACCACCTATGATAGTTGCCATCTTAGTTGGAAACCATATATGCATAGTATGGATCTATATAATAAAACACAAATATTTTTTAAAATGTTTATCTTATATTTATATCCGATGATTCAAATTCAGTTTTGAATTACATTTAATAGTTGAGATTAGTTGAACCTTTTGTTTTAAATCTAAATCTCGCCCGAACAATTTATGTGGATCCAATAATTTGTAAAAATTTTGTAAAGCTTTTTATTACTGTGTGGGTAATTTTTTTAATTTGATAAGTCATGTCTTATTGCATAGAACCTGTCCAAATAATATATTTAATTTTTTATATTTAAATTTAAATGTTAAGACATATTTTTCATATTTAATTTATGAAAAGTTAAATAAAACGGGCCATAGTACATATATATAACTTAAAATAAATTCGACAGTTACAAACTTACAGTGAGAGAGAGAGATCAATTCATTCGAAAAACTTGAAAGGGTTGTGGTGATATATACTATATAGTATAGAATCTATAGATACATATATATAAATTAAAATAAATTCGAGAGTTACAATGCGTGCGAGAGTTGGAGAGAGAAGAAAGCTCATTCATTCGAAAAACTTTAAAGGTTGTCGTCATATATACTATATAGTATAGAATCTATAGATACATATATATAACTTAAAATAAATTCGAGAGTTACAATGAGAGAGAGAGAGAGAGAGCGCTAGCTCATTCATTCGAAAAACTTCAAAGGGTCGTCATCTTCGTGGTGGTTGTTTAGAGCTTTCTGTTCAAAACAAATTTGACCCAATTAAACTACTAATTAATGAATATTCTAATGGAAAAAGCAATGAAGAAGGTGTGAGGTAATAGCTTTTTCAGGCGTCCCGGTTCAAGAACCCCAACCCCACCGTGAATGAAGTTACTAACCTACCCCAGCCGTTACGGTTCAACCGAAAAGCCAGAGGATTGAGCGGTGGTGGTGCGCGTTTTGGAGCGTTCACGTGTTGATGGGGACGTTACACGTATGTCCCACATTGACACGTGTAAAAGAAAAAGATATAATTTATTTGTTGGGTTAATTTCATCAAAAACCACTAATCTATTACTAATTTTTACTTTACTTGCTCATCTTGAAAATACTTAGATGTAGACCCCTAGTGTAAGTGCTAGTTAACGAAATTCACAAAATGACGTTATTAACTTTCAATTATTAGATATAGAGTTTAATATTTTTAGGGTATGGTCAGCGAAAGATGAAATGATCCTTATAATATTGTTTTGGCAAAAAAAATAGATTGGTTAGTCTTCCAATATAATTAGACTTTATATTTTTGTCTCTTCCTTTTTTTTACAGTCTGTTTGGAATTTGGAAAAACAAAGATGAGGGAAGAAAAAATATTATTTGTTGTTATTTCTCTGTTTAATTTGTAAAAAAAATAAAAAGAAAGTAGAAAAAAAGAAGAGAGAGATTGACTTCAAATTTTTTTCTTCCCTTTTTCTTCATTTTTTTTTTTTTTCTTTCCTTTCCCGTCTTTTTTCTCCTCCAAATTCTAAACAGGCTGTTAACAAATACTTGTATATAATACACATAGTACATATATATTAGAAAGGGACAATTGGAACCTTAAAATGGTATCATTGCAAAATAAAGGTATTTGAGAAGAAAACAAAGAGTTCTAATTCTGTACAGTACACATGACTTAATTCCAATTAAACGGTGATATAGGATTTATATGTAATATTTTAATGATAAGAAGGGTAAAATAAAAATTAGTAATAGATTAGGGGTCTTGTTGTAATTTGCTTGTTTCAGATTATATATTTCATAGTTGAGTAGACAAGTGCAGGCAAACGGTGGTGGGACCCACACCCGTAGATGCGCGAGGATTTTTGCTTCTGCCCGCTCGCTTGAACCATTAACAACCTACCGGAAAGTTTTTCAATACGAAGCTACTAGGAAAATATGGCCTTGCCGCCAAAAATTTATCCCTCATAAAAATTCTAATTACGGCATAAATAATTTATCTTTTGATCGAATAGGACACTAATTAAGATGTGAACAAGTTAATTTGAATATTAGTTATTAAAACAAAAAATAAAAAAATTCAATTCATTCAAAAAATTTGTAAATAAAATTCTAAATTAGTAGTAAAATACTATTCAATCAATAATAATTGTACAAAAAACTCTGTCATAATAATATGATGAAGACAATTTTACAATGAAAAACTATTATGATGGCTGTTTTCATTTTAAAGTGAAATGTTTTATTCTAGAAAAAATTTCTAGTTATGTAATATTACCTTACTCGATACTATGTCCGTTTATAATTGTTGTCTCAAGGTACTTTATGACCCGCATACTTCGAAACTTAAATTAGAGTAGCAGCTGTAGTTAATATTGCTGGGACAAATATACAATGGTACTCTACGAAATTAGTATAAACAACTATCACTTAAATTTAAGTTTTACACCCATTAATTATGAAATAAAAAAACTAATAGGCAGGTAATATTTGTTTTTTTGTTAACCGGGTGTCTAGACCAGCTTACGTGTACCTCGTAGTTATCAGAATTAAACCGGACATTAAATCGGTGGGCTACTGAATCATAATTCTTTAGTTTAACCGGTGATTCAACTGGTGTTATAAATTAAATATATTTTATTTATTCATATATATATATATATTATCTTAAATATAATTTATATTGTAAAGTAAACACACAATAAATTAAGTGAAATAGTGGTAAGTGTTGCTTAATTTTACCTTTAGTTTTCAAGTTAAACTCTTAGAAGCTATAAATACACCAAATTTTTAAAAGAGATTTAAAAAGTCAAACTTAGTCAACGGTTTTTTTAATTAAACTGGTCGATTGGTCCACTGATTTTTCAAAAAATTAGTTGGTTCATCCGGTTCAATCTGATTCACATACATTCTTTGTAAATTAATTGAATTGTGTCGGTTTAGGATTCGATCCTATTCAATCTGTTGAACCGGTCTATCATGTCCAATTCTGATAACTATGCCGTACTTCGACTAATTTCGAGATCTGTATAATCCCTCCATCTTACATAAATCGAATAATTATTGAGGTCTCAAAGAATTGATAGCAATTAAGAGGAGGATATGTGATTTTAAATAATACTTCTGTTATGATTTATTTTAAGGACGTACTTGAAAACTTTATTGAGGGAGGACCAAGGTGAAAAATTTTAAATTTTAGGGAGGTAAGATAAAATTTTTTAAATTTCAGAAAAGCTAATACATTATTTCTTATCATAAATACTTAAAAGCTTAATACAACCTGAACATAATTTTCAAAACTCAGAGGGTCTGCCCCTTTACTCTCCACGTTCCAATTTTTTCTTTCTATATATTTACTATTTACTTGATGCCCTTTTATAAAACTTAATTTGAGTGGTGAAAATAATTTTTCACGCGATACCATTGGTTCTATTTATCCCCACAATAGGAACTACTACCCAAAAATTGGTCGGCAAGGCATTCAACCTCTTTCTATACCTTTTAGAAGGTTACTTTACAAGGAAACCCAAGTGTAGTTCCATGATTGGAGTCTACGATTAGGGTTGGGATTTCAGAATCCTCCCAATACTTGAATCTCACAGGCACCCTTGCTTATTCTTTAAATGCCACATGCTCATTCAACGTGGCAACATAATGTGACAAGAGTTGATTGCTAAATCTCAATCCAAACACAACAACGGGTTGATTTATGAGGTGAGTTCATTATTTTTTTTGCTTGAGATTTGAATTTAACTTTTCATAATTTTTTTAATAGTCATTTACGCTTCATGGTCCATATGAGGTATATAAGTTTATACCTCTAGCTTATCTTATGATCGGGTCTTAGGCGAAAACTTTATCCCCGCTCTCATACTGTTATAGAGTTTAACACCTTGAGTTTTTTTTTTCCTCACAAGAGTTAATATGGCACACATTCATGTAAAAAAAATTTTTTTCTACAGTAACCCAAAAATAATTCATAAATAAATTCAACTTTTATAGACATTTTATAACCCTTAAATACTCATTTATATGTCCAAATATCTTTGCTGTGGAATGCCAACCCAAATACAAATTCAACCCCCAACCGTGAGGTGAGTTATAAAGTTTTCACTGCACCTACAGACAATTACATTGTCTTTGATTGAAGCAAATTTAAAAACGTTTTACGCCTGCCAAGACACAACACGTCTGTCTTTTTAATGGCAACTCAAAAATAATCTCAAAAAAATAATTGATCCAAAAGCCCGTACATTCCATAACTAACAAACAAACAAAAAAAAAAAATGAGAGAAAGAAAGTAGGAGTAATGGCTTTAACTCCAAAGAAAAGTTGAAGAGCATGGCCTGTACTCTGTGTTTAGTTGCTGTTCAAGACTGATCAGTTGAGTTGGCTATCTTATCCTTTTTTCTTTTGGGGGAGTGGATAGAATTAATGTCTCTGTAAAAACCTCTCTGTGCTAGGCTGTTTCTGCTGATCCTGCACCACTGGTCAGAACTCTGGTAGAGTCTGCAGCTACACCTAGGCTATAGTATGGGCACAATCTTATCAGTCCATAACCAATCAAAGTAAGTCTGATTTTATTTTTGACCTTGTGAGCCCCACAAAATATCAAGGGGAGGGGTCCTCCTCCTCCTCTTTGAGGCCCCCAATGCTGGTCATGCGGATGTGGCTTCCTCTTTTGCTGGAAACTTCTTAATAATGACCCTTATTTTGGTCTGGTCCCTCATGTCCCCATTGCCATTTCTTTCCACAGGTTTCTAATTTAGGAAAAAAGACAAAAAAAAAAAATAAAATTTTTTTATCCTCAATAGTTATCTTATTATTCATCTTTTAATTGAATTTTAAATAAGAAAAATAATTTTTTTTTATTTTTTTTCATTTCACAAGCTTCAAATTGACCATGGAAATTTTAAATTGCTTAATGTTGTTATCAAATCATTTTGGGCTTTGGCAGCAGGTACCTACAATCAAAAGCAAGATAAAACTAATGTCCAAAGCCAGCAACCTTTTTAATAGAATACATTAAAGAATGTTTGCTTTAGTAAGAGGGTTCCTTACTTTCTTAGTAGACATGGCCTTTGGCTTTTGTCAAAGTAGGTTGTATGTCTGTTGAATATTTGGCATAATTGTACTATGTTTTTAAAATAATCACTTTTTCTTTGGTATTAGAGGTGCATTTAAGCGTGAGGGATTGGATTCTAAAACCCCCCTCCTAGAAATTGTTCTATGAGTCCGGAATACTACATTGACCTGATAAGATGATGTGTCTTGCCAATAATCAGGTGCCATATTTCGTTACCTCAAAAATTTTTTTATGCCATTATGTTGACCAACTATTTCTTTTTAGGCCAACACCCGATCTAAAAGTATCTAGGGAGTTGTTAATGCCAAATACTTTTTTTAGTGGACCAACTTACTCTCGCATAGGGTTATGGTTCCATAAAAAAAAATAGGTGTAAATGTGTAAAATTTTAAATTTTTTTTGACACATGTAAACTAAGTGTTATTATGTCAGCTAATTGGTCAAAAATACCAAAAATCATAGCAGCATAATTATTAAAAGCAATTTGAGTGGTGGAGAAAATTGTTCACTCTTTTGACAAGAGTTCACTAATTTATGTCATGACGATCCCTTCTCACTCTCGGTCTAACTCTCGCTCTTGCACCATTGAGGGTGGGGGTCTATGGTCGTTTGCGTTGAAATAGGTGCCAATAGGTTTAAAAAATTGGGTTGAGCCTTGACTAGATGTCTTATCATCTCAGTCACCGGCGGTGACAATTAGAGTTTTTTCATTGGAGACAAAACCGAGGTGTTGGTAAGCCTGACATGCCCTATTTTCATCTCCATCTAATCCAATTTAAGTTTTTAAAACTAGTTTTTAAGAGTATGAACACAATCTTTTTTCCAACGAAATCTAACCTAAAACTGCTTAAATCCTGGTTTATCTTTTGCTTCACCTGCAAAGCGTGGTTTACCAAACATTTGTGCCCTTGACATGACTTCTGTTTGTTATATGTCTTTCCACCTTTCCATGTTTTGATTAAGCATTGTGAGGTTTTTGAAAGACTTTTAACCTAACTAACAAACTCTCACAGCTTTAACAAATGATTTGACCATTCTTTTACTTCTAATCGACAAATTTGAACAGCCTAACCATGCCTTACCGTCTTGTTTATCGTCGATCCAAAAAATATCTAATGGTTAATTCGAACACGAGGCCACGCGTTGGGACTTAGGTCCCGAAGCCGGTTTGATTATGCTTCTAAGTGAAATTTGGTCGCCCGGTCAAACAACACAAGGAAGTGGGGTTATGTGAATTATGTTAAACAAACAAACATGCTTATGTTATCCTAATTGATAATGTAGGGGCTTATGATGTTAGGTATGCAAGTATTATTGGGTCATGATATGACTTTCTTTATTGACTATTGGTCTTTAATTAGTTCCAAATCCTATCCAATCCATTCAAAAATCTCATTGCCCTTTTTAGAAGCTCTTTGTCATTAAGAGACATTTGAAGACCCTTTGATTAACACACAGGAAAATGGCATTAACTGCATGTATACATATACATGTGTGTATATGAATATGTGTACTCAGTATAACATAAAATAAAATTAAAAAAAGGTTTTGTAGGCTAACCCACATTGGTACATTTTGTTTCTGGAGTCTATTTCTGTTATAATTGTTTCTTTCGTATATTTGATAACTCTTCTATTGTACAGTTTAAATTTGAGTGACAGTAATTAATACTATCATACCATTAAATGTTTGTTCTTCAAGGTGAGAACATGACTCTTTGAAAATAAATAAATAAAAAGGTGGAAGAGTGACATTTGGGACAATTGCATTTTAGTTTCATGCTTCCCCGTTTGCATAGGTGGTCTTCTAGCCAAACCATTCTTTTTCTTAAGTTAATGTCAAAGGCGGAGGTCTTATTGGGAATACCCCTTTTCTTCAATTCTGCTCTGAATACTATATATACTTTTATTGGGATGCATACTTGCAATAATATTTCAATGTTCAGTATGGTTCCTTCACAATACATAAAGATAATCTTTGTCATGGTTGTAATAATTTTCTTTGAGATATTAGCATGGGTAAGATTTGTGAGCTTAGCAAAAAAACACGACGATAATGGGACTTGAGTTCCTAACATCCAAACATTTTATTCTTCTTTTTAGCATTTGCAATGTCTAAAAATGTCCTACTATTTCTGAAAACCCAGAACCAAAAAAAAAAATTTCTTACAGAAACAAAGCGAAGTTGCGTTTTTCTTTTCTTTCTTCCTCTCTCTCTTTTTTGTTTTTTTGGGTTGGAGGACTTATGCTAAGCATTTGCTAACATATACTAGAGAAACACTTGAAATATTGTAATCTCCAACTTAGAAAGCTGGGCCCTTACGCAACATATTTTGGTTAGCAGGACTTGAACTTGGGGTGTATGTGGCAACCGGTCGGGTTGGGCTGAGTGTCTATAATTATACATGTTTTGTGTTACCCATACCCCAAACCATTAGGTAAATGTGTCAATAAGCTTGAACCGAATATCAATCCAATCAAAGTTTAAACAAACGAGCCCATTAACCCATTTATCGTATGATCTTAAATATTTGGATAAATTATAAATACATCTCACAAACTATGACTCAGTATCACTAAGTCTTTTTAAACTCTAAAACACAATACATTGACCCTCTAGATTATTAATTTGTATCAATTCACCCCTTATGTTAATAATATATTTACAATCTATTATGAGAGTAGATGAAAAATTATGATGTAATTTATACATATTCACAAAAGTTCATTTTATAGCTAAATTACTTATATTTTTTTAATAATTTTCTAATAACTGAAATACTCTCCTGTATTGTCCTCATATTTACAAGTCATTTTAAGGAGTATTTAAGTTATTAGACAATTATTTTAACAAGAGAAGATCAATATATGTATAAAATTATACTTTTGTAAGTATGTACAAGTCACATAACAATTTTTCATTAATTTTCTTAACGAATTAATAATAAAAGGAGTTGATTGATACAAATTAATAATTTAGAAAAATAATGTGCTACGTTTTAAAGTTTAGGGAGACTAAGTGATCCTGAGTCAGCCTATGAGATGTGTTTGTAACTAATCCTAAATATATAAGCTTTTCAAAACTAAAAATATGACATTTAATATGATAATAGCTAAAATGTCATGTTCAAAAAAAATAATTATATTATTTACTATTGTGATATATTTGAGGAATCATAGCATATTATAATAATATAATAAATGTGAAATCAATAATTAATAATAGTTTAATGTTGTAATAGTTATTAGTTTTATAAATAGATTTAAAGATAATGTTTTGCTAACATGTGTTCTAATGGCACATTTTAATTTTACTTTGTCTGGTTGTACAAAATATTAAAACTTGTATTTTTATAATTTTCAACACTGAAAATACAAGTTCTAACGCTTTATATAACTAGATAAAGTAAGCTTAAAATGTGCCCTTATAACACATATTAGCATTTGTCTTAAAGGTAAAATCCAAACCCAACCCATATATTTAAACGGGTTGACAATCTCAACCCAAACCCGTCAAAGTTATGAGGGTTGAGCTTGGCACAGGTTGACGGGTTGGGTCAAAAATTGCTACCCCTACATGTAGGCTCATTAGTCAAGTTAGACAGAAAAAAAATATTAAAAGACCTCAGTTTTCGATGTGGGTTTACTTAATAAAAAAGGTAAATTACAGTGACCTCACATTTAACAATTACAGGCAGTTGTTTCCAAGTTTTAAAACTGACAGTGACTTCCGTGATTTGGTTGTCGGTGATAGATTTTTTTCCGTACAACTGTCACTGTGGACAATGATAAAAAAAGCATGATCTCAACTTCTATATTTTGTAATATTCCAATTACACCCTTTCTTACCCTAAAACCAAACATCCCACTCTTTTGCCTATTTCGACAACCAAACAATACCACACCCACCCCCCCCCCCCCCAAGCCCCCACCTCAATCGATGACTCACTGTCGCCATCCACTGCTGCCTGTGGTTGAAATTTCTCAAGTGGCTTCCATTCCACCAATATTTCAAAAATTATTTGTAGAAACCTTAGATTTGAGAAGAAACATAAATCTTAAAAAAAGGAAAAAAAAAAAAAAAGGCACAAACCCACCAGTGTCTCCACCTTCCACCCCAGATTTGTTTTCATGAACAAATGCGTGTGTGTATATATATATACACACATATATGGGTAATTTTCGTAAGAAAATGTTAGGGAATTAGTTTCACTAGAATTGATTATTTTGTGCTGTACAGACCAAAACAATGTTCTCAGTTATCTTGGATTCTTGTTTATTTTGTAAGTCTATGCTTGTTAGGCACTAGTACTGTATAGTTTCTTGTTGATCTGGGTGGGTTTTCTCTAGTGATTTCCATAGCTTCATGCGGAAAAAACATCAAATGAGGTTACCGGTTGATGTTCGTGTTCATCATTTATTGTGGATGTTCATGTGTATGTTTTAATGTGTATATATATGCATAAATAATATTATGAGCTTATTAATGTGTATATATATGTGTGTGTTATGTTTATGTATAATTGTATGTATATACATGTAAATGTAAATGTATAGGTGGCCAATTGCAAAGGAGGATGGACGGAGGAGGGAGGCACAGGAGGAAGAAAAGGTGTGGTGCGCCATTTTAGTGGCGGCTCTGAGACGTTTGGCGACGTTTTAGCTGTGGTGATTGAAATGAGGGTATCAGATTAAATAGTACGCGGAGAGAGAGAGAGCTCTGGATCTGAACCTATGGTTTCTTACCTGCTTGTGAAAGAAAGTGGGTGTTTGGTAATTGGTGTAACAAATGATGAGTTGGAAGCTGTTTGGTTGTTGGGGGTAATAAATGATAGTTGGATTGTTTGGTTACAAGCAGAAGAATAAAATGAAGAAAGAAAAATAATAAGTCAATTAAATTCAACAAGTCAACTCAGGGTAAAACAATAAAAGTCCAATATGTTAGGGAGACAAGTCTTGAAACGAAGGCCAGTGTAAATTATAAAGGAACTGTCTATTATTATTGTCAAATATTTGAAGGGAGTTCATTGTAATGTACCCTTATAAAAAAAAGATCCAATAAGTATTTATTTCGTAAGATTTTCATGTGTATATAGTTTGTCCACTTTATGTATGTAGAAGGTAGTAATTTCATTTTATCCATTGTGATTAGACCATTTTCTTGTTGCCTCTTATATTTTAAAATGTGACACCGACACTTTATATTGCATTACTGGTAAAGTAAGACTGTTAACTTTTTTTTCATTCAAATACAACGAGTTACACTACATGGTGTATACCGTGCCTAGGAATATCAGGGTTGGATCCGAAGGGGCGCGGGGGCAGGGATTGCGGTTCTCTTAAAATTTTTTTAAGTTATATATATCTTTTATGGGTATCTATAATCAAATATAGTATGTTGACCATCTCAAAATTTAAGAACTTTTAACTTGGTGTTTTTAAAATTTAAAATTTTTTACCTTTACCTCCCAACACAAATTTTAGATCTGCCATTGAAAATATGTATTAACATTGACAGATGTATATCTACTAATGTGTAATGAATAAAGTTGGATTGTGAGACCATAGCTACATATAGAGAGTAGAAATTTAGGCCTTGTTTGGAATCGGTTTCAGTTCCGGTTCTGTTTTCGTTTTTCGTGTTCTCGGAACCAAAAAATTTAAGAACAACTCGTTTTTCTTGTTCTCGGAAACAAAAAAATGAGACCATTGAAAACACTATCGTTCTCATTTTCGTATAAAAATGGTTTCGGAAACTCAGAAAACATCTTTTTAATGGTTCCTGAAATTGGGTTGTTTTCTAAAAAAATTTTCGAAAACAAGTTCCAGAACCAATTTACCAAACGTGGTTTCAACGGAAACAGTTTTCGGAATCAATCTGTCAAACACAGTTTCTTAGAATTTTAAAAAACAAAAACAAAAAACTGAAACTGAAATCACAACTAAACAAGCCTTAGAATTTGGACTCCAAACCAGTGCCATCCTATGTGTTTCAATGTGTCGACAGTTGAATCTTTTAACATACACTTGGAGACAACTTTCATTTACTGAGAGAAGTGAGAACCTGTTCTTGGATGACGAGTGTCCCTACCTCCTAGTGCACAATGGGAGGTCCTATATGAGCTTGGTTCAGCTCCTCCTGCCATGACAGATTAGGACGAATATAAGCCTGTCTATGGATTAAACCTTGTGAATATCTTAGTCTATGTGTGAATGATATGTCTTTTACCGAATTAAAGAAAAAATTAATTTACGTGTACACAAATTAATCCAAATATTCCTGATCGAAAATTGATATAATGGTCAATTGTAGTGGTTGATTTGTCCTCATGCTAAGTATGAAATCTTAAGTTTGATATGTTTTCATGTCTCTTTTTTGGCCAGCCAATATTCATGTAATTGTATGAAATTTGCATGATTTATATATATTGTAACTCTGTATGAGCTCAAGAAAGTAGTTCATTAAAGGTCTGGACACTCTATAACACATTAAAAGAAGAAGAAGAAAAGATTGCAAAATTTAGGGCTCAACAAGGTGAATATACGTATAATTGCTCAAAAATAACACTTACTATGAAAGCTGGTTTAATCTTTGTTTTGATTTTTTTTTTTTTTTTTGGTCTTTCATACTGTTGTCATGAAAATAAGGGAATTTATTTGAGCCCTTAACATGCAAGTTTGAGAGATTAAGCTAGTATCACTTGGGTTATTTCATTAGAAAACAACAATTCATTTCATTTTTATTAGGTATATTCCTCATAATAAAATGTCAAATACACGTCTATGTTACTATGAAAAGCAAACAGTTTTCTTTGATCTGGACCTGTCAAATTTATAAAATCTCAGAACTAACCTACAGAGTCAATCTAAGTATAAAAAAAATTTAACTTATACTCTTATTAACTTCGAAGCTAATTACTTGTTTAAGGATATGATGATAAACTACTCTATTAGTTTTTTAATCTTTTAAAATAAATAACTCTCCCATGTAATGTAACCTTAAAAAGAGTAACAAAAACAAAAAAAAATAAAAATAATAGGGCATAGGGCATGCCACTCTTCTAATTTGTTCTAATATTTTTCAAAAAGATCTAGGACAATTGCGCCCGTCTCCCACCCACTTACGGCTGATGGCCTCCACATCAACTGGATCTTAGCTGCTGTTGTTTTAGCATTTTCCTCTTTTCCACAATTTTTCTTACCATATTATCAGATCTGATACTTGAAAATTTCATGGTTCGGATTCAAATAACAAATAGCCTACCGGATCGGATCAGCTAAAGGGTCGGTCCTCCTTGTCTAATCAAAACAGAATCATACCCGATCCGGTTCCGGTTCCAGTTCGAACCCGGTTCGTTTATTGGCGTAAATTGCTTCAACTTCGTCCACAGATTCTGTTTTGCACTTTCAAACAATTCTGGTTCGGGTCGTCCTCCAAGATTACTTTTCCGGCCAATACAACTCCCGCCGGCACCACAGCCACTAAAAGTAATCCAACACTCTTCCATTCGAATTTTTCTCTACTTAATTATATAGAATATATGCATAGACACTTGTATATCTGTATATATTTGTGTGTGTGTGTAGGGTTTTGTCATTTGTTTGCTCATATATATAAATCTGATCACAATCAAGACTAGGACTTTTTATTGAACTGTAATATTCTTTCTGCGTTTGTGTTGAATTTTGAAACCATCTTTGTTTACAATGCTGCAATTGAGTCTCACAGATCTTCTCTTTCATTGCTTACTGCCTTTAATGAAATGGACCAACAACTTTGGTCCAATCTTATGTGGGTATGTGTATGTGGAAGGTGAAATTGAGTTTTGAAACTCTACTCGTTCTTTCTCTCCCGCTTCTCTCTGTCTGTATCTCTGTTTCTCTCTCTGTACGCTGATATGGAAGTTCCCAATTGTATTTTGTTATTGGATTTTATTGGGATAGTTAACATATTTTGAGACATTTATATGGAGTGTGCTTCACATACCTGTAATAGCGGTTAAGATTATTTGTTGTTATCGAATTATATAAGGATAATCCACAGAAGTGGGTTCTTTTGTATTCCGTTCAGCAGTTTCCATGTCGTCGACGTTGGTCATCCATTTATATACAGGTCCACCACAAAGTTTCCAATCAAAAGAAACATTTTAAAACGAAAGAAATCTTTTAGATACTAAGATAGAAAGAAACTCTTGAGTACAGAGTTCCTTGAATAATACACATTTTGCAACTTCCCTGTAGCAGCATGATGGTTAAATCCAAATTGTAAGGTCCTTTTTATTCTAATAGTTCCTTTGATTTCCATAATCAATCTTGTAGATAAGTTAGTGGTGTTTGTAGGGTAATGGTAGAACATTTTATCTGCTGCGGGAATTTTTAGGACTACGTGAGGGGAAAGGCAATGCCATGTTGGATTTTCCCTTCTTTGATTGCAGTATTGCACTCATTTTACAAAGTGGAGTTGTGGTCTACTATTTATAGTATTCTCCACGCGCCAGAGAATGCTAGCCTGCGGCTTCTGCAAAATTGTTGGAACCCCATGTTTTCCACTGGTAGAAAACATAATGTAAAACCCGAGGGATCTTATGGTTCTAGAAGGATCCAGAAGAGTCTAGAGAAATTTCACTCTCTATTTAGATTGGCTAAGGCAAAGAACCCACTAAGAGTGAAGTGTCTTGGCGGATCTTGGTCTCTAGCCACCAAGCTACATGGCCCACAAAACTTGTGGTGTTTGATGGACTAGGTGAACTCCTGGACCTACCTCAGCCTATGCAACGTGTGAGGGACTCAAAGGAAATGCATGTTACATTACTTTTCATTATTTAACCAGGACACTAAGAGTCCTAGACTAAGTGCTTTGGCCTTTGTATTGTGGCCCAACCTTAAGGGACTGCATTATGAGGTTGTTCATGTAGGGTTTGTGTACCCCATTTGATGGGGGACATATGGCTGTTGCTGCTGATGCGTTGTGGACGTGTGTCATGAAGGCAGTTGGCATGTCGAACTGCTTTCCAATGTGTATTCCTTCATCTGGACTGCAACCTTGGATGCAATTTTGGCTATTAATACTTTGGGAAGACGGGAATATGCTTTCTAACTGATATGCATGTGTAATGCTGTAGAAGATTGTTAAACTCCTTTCAATTCATTCTGCAATTAGATTGACTAAGCTGAGCTTTGAGTCCGTGGCTAACCTGATAGGCTGATGGAGGTGTGGTTGTAGTGACATTAGAACTAGGCAGGCTTGGCAAGAAGTGCCTATGTGTTCCTTGGGGTGCATATGAACATAGGAATGTGTACATGTTTGATAGGGTGTTACTGGTTTACAGATTGATCAAATAGATATTCAATGCTTTATGCCTTTTTGGGTGCCAGAATTTCCATGATTTTCACTTGCTTGTAGATATATAAGAACATGGGTGTTCTATGAGAGTTTTATCTTGTTGTCGGCTTCTATGTACTTTGTGTCTGGATGGGTTTCCACCATTCTTTTCAAGGAATAATGTAATCTTTTGGAAATGCTATTCCTTCAATTTCTATCATTAAATCCATGAGTGGAAAAAAAAGAGTAACAGTTCTTTTCTTCCTTTTGTTATGGAGGTGGTAGGGGGGAATTGGAGATTTTGGTTGGTTGTTATTTCAAAGGTCCAAATTATCCAGTAATGCCTAGGCCCAAGCTTGTGTGCAACTGAAAAAGGATCATTACCTAGTGCCTTACCATGGTAAAATAGCCCACCATTTAAGGCATAGTTGCTTTTCATTTCCGTAAGGGAACCAGGATTATTTATCCCCTTAGACAACATGAGAATTAGATCATCAACTGTGATGAATCTTGAAAGTTGCAGATCTTTAGAACACCATGTAAGTATGTGCCTTGAAACTTAACAAAAGGTTTACTGTATGTAGGGAAAATTAATTGGCTTTTATCTTTCATTTTCCTCTTTCTCTTGGTGAAACATAAGCATTGCTGCATTTCTTCTTCCTTCCTTCCATTCTTTCTTTTCTTTACTTTCCTTTTCTTTTTCTTCCGCCCAACATGAAATTGTCACTTGGGTAGTTTTTGTCAACTGAAAGTGTCATTTCATTAGTCCACATTGATTTATTCATCTCTCTAGAACTAGGAGTTGAAAAATTAGAAAATACTGGGGGAAGTTTATCTACAGAGGATGCCATTCGTTTCATTAATTATATTTGGTGAAGTTGGTCTCTCTAAGACTGGTTAGGGTGTAGTCCCTTAGAAGTGAATGGGATGAGGCACCCTGACAATCCTTAGCTCAAAACCGCAAGCCACAGACCCTCGTGATTCCCGTGTGGCATTATGGTTGCCCGTGCATCCCATGATAGTGGTGTGGTTCCCAAGGGGGGTCTGTAGGCCTTGCTCCAAGCCTGGCTTAGACATGCCTTTGTTGAGATGTAAGGAGATTGCCTTGTGGAGATGAGATGGACTCCTGGACCCATGTACCTACAAATTGCAGCTACCAATTTGAGAATGAGTTGTACTTAAATTGCTCACTCTTTCTCCATACCTGTTTTTCTACCAAACAAAAAAGGAGTGCGATAAATTGTTTCAATCTGTGTTACATGGGCTTTTCTAAAATGTATCAAAATACCCATGTCGGATACTCGACACTTGGACCTCTGATACATGGGTATGGATATTTTTCCGACATGGATTGTTGGATGTTCACTTAATAGAACTATTTAGTAATTCTAGTTTACCATAACTGTTTATATATAAAACCATATGTATAAAAGTCTCATATTATGCAAGACATGGCACAGTGGGGCCACGAAAAAAATTATATATTTTATATATCATATATAGGAATATTTTAATCAAATATAATGAAAAATTGCAAGATAACACCAATTAAAGGTAAAAGATAATATATTCCATAACTTTAAATGTTAAATTAGGTATAAAATCATATTTCTTTTATCTTACAATTGGTTCCCAAGTTACTTTTTTCATACTTGCAATGTGATTCACGTTTTTCTATGTGATGGACAGATGTGTCACCCCAAGTGTCTGAAGCCTATCCAATTCTAAAAAAAAATTAAAATCAGTAAGACATGTTTGGATGCGTGTCCGACATATGTCGGGGAGTGTTCAACACAAACTCCACTTTCTTAAAAGTGTTTGTGGTTCTTAGTGTAACACTAAAACATTTAAACATATAAGGTGACATCTAACACAATAAAAGTAGCCAGACCACATGTTAATGCCCATGTGGATTTGATGTTGAACAAAAATTTGACATACGTATTTATAATTTTAGATTCAATATTGAGGGAGAGGGATACTTCCATTGATTAACTATGAAAACTTATTTTATATTAAGTTTTTAGTGTTTTTATATGGCAACAGTGTTCAAGGCTCCTATCCAAGTCAGTGCCTTAACAAATTTATCCTAGATGTTATACATGATTGGCATGTTGGCAAAACCATTTTCTTTCGCTTGAATTAGCAAATTTAGGTTGGCTCCTTTTCCAACTTGATTTGCACATTCAGGTGGAATCTATTTTTTAGTTGCGTTCTTGTCCTTGTTTTACTTTGCAAAAGTCATTTATACTTGTTCAATGTAATTGATATGTTTCCATTTGTTGATGTGCTCATTTGTCGACTTAGGAGGTTGCAGCAAAATCACGGTCCTGTTGTGAATTTCTATGGAGAAGACGTGAACAATCTGCTTTCTTTTGCCATAATTCAGCCTCTGGTAAACACCAAAATTCATGTAGTAATTATGCCTTAAGGCAATAGAACCTCTCTCTCTCTCTCTCTCTCTCTCTCATTTTCTCTTGGGAGTGCCAACCACTGCTCTGGTGGTCCACCTTTGTGGGTTTTTTTCTTTCTTTCTTTCTTTGGGGGTTTTGGTTGTTGGGTGGGGTGGGTTGGGTTGTGGGGGGGGGGGGGGGGGGGGGGGGGGGGGGGGGGGGGGGTGGGTGGGGGTGGTGTTGGAGGGAGTGTGTAAGTAAGACCTTTAATTAATTTTAGTATTATTATTAATAATAAAATTAATTTGGGTTATACTACATCCTAGACTACATAACGTGGACAGCTTCTCAGGTATGCACTCTTCAACCAAGCCTGCCTTTTACTTGGCCTAGACTTTGGCTCTATAGTGTGATTTCCATATGCAATTCTGATATTGCAAGTGAAACCAATCATCTCCATCAATCCTTGAACCCTAGCACATGAAACCAGCCTTAGTTAACTTTTACGAATACTGTAGCTTTAGAACCACACCAACACTTCGGTACTTTTTGCATTATTATGCCTTCAAAACCATACCCCCATTTTACATCCATGGAAACTCTAAAACTCCTCAATTTCTAGAACCTTTAGCCACACATAAATCAATCATAATCAGTCCTAAAGGAGAGCTTTTTACACTGCCCTTCATCAGTTATTGGTAACAGAGACCATTGGAGTGTTCTTCGCATTTGTCCCACATCCATCTCATCCTAAATTTGTGCTTTCTCAAAATTTTGGTGAATACTTGCCAATCATTTTGACCTACACAGGCAATATTGAACATGTTATTTCTTTGGTGGCTAAAATTGGCTCACTTAATACTAATGGTATGATAATTTGTTTGGTTTTGTTGTTTTTATTCCTCTTTATGACACAAGACTCCAAAAAGTGTTTATACATTTCATCCATCCCACTCTATTTTTGTGGACAGTATCATCTTCTATATTCTCCTCCATATGGATGATCCATCCTAGATGATGAACATGTTCGTTTATATGTTCCTCATTTCCACTCCTTAGTTTAGTTTATATATATATATTTGTTTCGGTAAGTAGATACTCAGTTTTTTTTTTGCCATAAATAAACTAATTCTTAGTTTTACAAGAGGTAAGTTCTGTATCATATTATGTCTCCATCCTTCTTACTCCAAATTGGAGGAAGGAAGAAGAACAACTAGAATAGAAAGATATGACATCTAACTTCGGTTCTTCTTCTTCCTCATTTCCTTTTCCGTACAACATGACCAAGGGACTTAGTTTCCTCCTTTATATGTACTTAATAACCTTAAATATACAAATACAAATACATTATATTCTTCCCGTAGTAGGCTCCAGTTCGTTTTATTCTGATTGTTACTCAACGGAATATGTAGGTACATAAGATAGAACAGGCCAATCTGGTCTTTTACAATCTGGTCTTTTACAATAAGGCGATAGACGGAACTGACATGAAAAGACTTATTAGTCCATTAATAGATCACTTCGGACTAGCATATACATCACACATCCTGGATCAAGTAAAGACTCTGGGTTTCCAGCAAGCCACTGCTACATCCATTTCATTAGGGTTATAGATTTCCTTTAGTTTTTTCAAGTAGGAATATCTACCAAACCAAATTAGGGTGGGTAGCATAAAAGTGAACCCATTTTCTAATGTGGAGGTTTATTTAACATGACATGCATAGCATCAAAATAGGCAAGCACCCCAAAAATAAAATCCAATAACCTACATTGGCAAGACAAATTTAAGAGAAATGTAAAGGTTGATGAGACAGGATATTTGTGTAATGGATGGATCTGTAACTTTCCTGTGTATTCCAAATTCGTGTGATGGATGGATTATTGATGGCAATGGAAATGTTTATGCGTTATTATCATCATCTAAATGTCATATGACATACATAACCCTGCTATTATACAATAGAGCTGACCCAAGAGACTGACTGAAGTTTGAGGTGCGACTGTAATGATTTTGGATACCCAATGATTGAAGATCCTTGCCCATTTTTTGGTGGATTCTACATCTGATTTCAGCTCTGAAGGATATTTTCTGTCCACCCAAATTGCTCCATTGCAGGTTGTTATTAATCATCCGAGTAGTATTGATGGGTTTTGGGTTGATTTACTAATTTCTATATCATTTGTGCTGGGATATATACTTTGTTGTGCCTGTACATAAAATGTGCAATTTCGATAGCTTTGGTCTATTTTGCTTGTACGTACAAACTGTAAATATACAAGTCTTCATATTGTGGGTACACATGCCCAAATCTCCTTTGTGGCATGCCACATCATCTCCATAGACTTGGGACCCACGTGTCAGCCTCGTTAGGTGACACGTGGACCTATCACATATCTCCATATGCTTTCCTTCGGGCTTGAGTCATTCCTTGTCAGTTGAGGCTAATGTACACGGTAACTTGGCCTTTAGCCCAGGTGCTGAGGGACAGCCGCTTGAGGCACCTCCTAGTTGGCTTGTTTGGTTGCACTTGAGGCAACCCCTTGCTCGGCCTGGCAAACCTTTGCTTGATTGTATTCCCTCTCTTGCTTGCTAATGTACACGGTTACTTAGCCTTTAGCCCAGGTGCTGAGGGACAGACGCTTGAGGCACCTCCTAGTTTGCTTGTTTAGTTGCACCTGAGGCACCCCCTTGCTCGGCCTAGCAAACCTTTGCTCGATTGTATCACCTCTCTTGCTTGCAATGACACACTGGGTACCATAGTCACACAACCCACCTAAAGTGGGGGACGCTTGGCGCTCTGGTCCGCGGTTTCGCAAAACGAGGTCAAATTCACTATAAATTCGCAAATTGCAAATTTTCAGTGCAGGACTTCAATTTTTGAAAGCATGGATGCATGCGTTAGCTCAAAATAGCGCACGCCACCTGGACTTTTATGCCTATACTACACTATACACGCAAGATATATGACCTGAGTCTATCAAGTTGTCAAGTCTATCAACAAGGTAGTTATCTATTGACACTGTCAGATGGCTTGACCCAATAAAAGTATTTCTTGTGCCTATTATATAGGCACTCTCATCCTAACTACTAATGATTAACTACCAATATCAAGTTGTCTTTCATGCAAAACTCAATATATATAAATATTTATATATCTTAATAGGAGCTGTCACAACGTTTTCAATCTTAGATAATTTCAAATCAGACACTCTTGCTCCCGCTATGTGTTATGACTTAGCTTGGTACCACCATCTTGGTCGAGCAATCCTCCACCCTTGCCTGTTTCTCCTACACTTCAGTCCTGTATCTCGAAAATTTTCACAAGAAAGCCCCCTTGATGGAGCGGGGCCAAAGGACTCCTTAGGGTTGGTGTTGCACTCTAGTAACGCTTCAGTGACTCTATGACCCTCATGTGGAACCTCTGGGATTATATGGCTTAGTGGCTAGAGGCTCTCGTCCTCCTTCGTCGAAGGATTTGCATCTTGATAGAGAGAGAGAGAGAGAGAGAGCCTTTAATTGAAGACAAAGATGCATGGTGTGCTCCAGACCTCTCTGGACCTAAAGAGCTTGCCCAAACACCATTGGAGCTATTGTGTTGTAGCCTGAGGATTTCGGTGCCACTACTATTAGTCGCCTTCACCTCTAGATTGTTGGGCCAAGAGGGTAAGCCACTTGTCCCTTTGCCTCCACTTGAGCATGCAACACTGTGCTCTCAGGTGAGCTGACTCCAAGGCCCGACCCTCCTATAAATAGGAGGTCTCCACCTCCACACAGGCACAAGATTCTCCTCCTCCCGCAAGCCTGGAAGTTCTGGTTCTCCACTTCCCATTCTCTCTCTCTCAGAGGCCACCTTAGCTGTCATGTCTTCCACCTCAGGTGGTATCTCACCATGTCAATGCCTACCATAGCTTTCCGGAGGGCTCTATGACTAGCCTACTCACCCTCAACCACTCACACTTATACATGCATATGTATTTATGTGTGGACTCGTGTTCTAATCCTTTTGGCCACCTGATGTTTTATTAGTTTGGTGACACGTTTTCTGAATGTAAACACAACCTACTACACGAGGCTCCCACCACTACACAGTTTGGGAGGGTCAAATGTATCCAGACTTAACCTCGTGTGTGAAATAGCTGTTTCTAAGTGTTTTTTGGTGGTTGTTTATCCTTGAAATTTTTTTCCAGTTTGTCCCTATGTATATGGAAGAAAGGTGGCAAAAGGTTGATGCTATTCTCTTTGTAAACATGGACTCACTGAAGATACGTTCAAGGTGTGTAAACTTTGTGTCCTTCTGGAAAATCTCTGAAAACTGATCATCTAATCATCTAAATGTCTCTGTATCGTAAGATTTGTCGTTCCCTTATACCCTATTTGCATTGCACTAAAAGTTGAATAGTGATTTCGGGTCTCTCTATTTTCTAATTTGTGTAAATCATTGAAGATAAATATGGATTACTTGATCTTTTCCCCCTTTGGCCTACTTCTTGTCCTTTTAGAACGTTCAACTTTATAAACTTACTCCATGTTATTGGTGCGATAATTGAGGTGCATTGTGCATGGCCAAACAATCTTGATTGACTTCCCTTGATTTATCTTCAGCTGATGCCATGTCTATTCTTTTAGTTATATTTTTGTTGCTTATTTATGAATATGTTTTGTCATGTTGCTATTACAAGATTGTCTTCAAGGGTTTATTTTCTTTCTTTCTTTTTTGGTTTTTTTTGTCTTCGTGGGTTTTCTTTATAGTTCAGGGAGATTTATCTTTTCGAAGAATAAGAGATATCTGATGGACAAGAAAATTAAAGAGCAGAGTGACCCCATACCATATCTTCCAGAAGAGTTGATCAGTAACATCCTTTCAAGGCTTCCTGCTGAAGTGCTTCACAGGTCCATGAGGTTAGTATGCAAGCGTTGGGCTTATGTAGTTCATGATCCTCTTTTCATTGAGGCACACCTCCAACAATCAAAGGCAGGCCTCTTCATTGAAAGCATGGGTTCTCCAGGGAATGGCCACTTCCTTGAGATGGAAAGAGGCCAGTTCAGATTGACTGATCAAAGACATCAGTGTCCTGGAAGCATGATAGCTAGTTGTGATGGCGTAGCTTTGTTTAATGACCCGAACAATAATGCAGCTTTTTATGTTGCAAATCCTGCTACCATGATGGCAACAATGCTCCCCTATCTCGGCGCTCCTCAGAATCCTTTGTACTATAGTAACTGTATTGCACGTGTTCCTTCTACTGGGCAGTTCAAAGTGGTGCATGCATATGAAGGCCTGAATAAAGAATATCATTGGCTCGTGTTGACAGTCGGTATTGATAATTCGTGGAGAAAAATCAGTTGTCAGCAGACGTTTAGCCATGAAGTCTTAGACTTGGACAATTTTCCGGTTTCTGTTGGAGGGGTAATCTATTGGACTGACTATGATTTTCTATTGGATGGAATCCTTTACTTTCTCGCGATGGACGTGGATGATGAAACAATTCACAAAGTCCCTATTCCAAGCGGATCTCGACAGCCTTGTGCCTATATGAAGATGGGAGATTATCTTTCTGGTTTCGTTATAGCTCCGCCCAGTTTGCAGTACGAGATATATGTTTTGAAAGACTGGCGCGGGGGAGAATGGGTTAAGGTCTATCAGATTGATATGGAAATCAGTAGAGATGCTCCTCGGGATCTATTTTTCTACTTGCCTATTGGCTGGGTGAATGACGACCAAGTACTCATTTTAGAGGGCTTGACGCCCGAAGGTGACATTTATTTGGCTTATGATGTGAAGAAAAATGAGACGAGAATCGTGGATTTAAGCATCTGCGGACGGGAGTTTTGTGCTCATGTTCACACCAACACCCTAGTTTCATGGATGACACCGCTATGACAGATAGTGCCGGGGGCAATGCCTTCTCTTTTGCCGGTTGGTGTTCGTATTTCTCGGTCTGACCAAAACTTCATTTTCTCCTTTGATTCTCTATTTATCTCTATTTTTAATAGGGTAAAATACACTTTGTACCCTTACACTTTACACCGAATCTCACTTCAGGGCATGTACTTTTAATTGTAACAATTAAACTCCTGTACTTCTAATTTATTACAATATCACTCTTTTGTAAGCTTTTATTTGTGCAATTGACGATCAATAGCCTTAAGTGTCTCACGTGGCCTTTTTTGAAGGGCAAAAATGTATACTCATACTAATTGATCTTATTTTACCTTAATTATTTAGTTTCCAAACTTTTTATGATAATTTTTCACAAATTTTTTCTAAAATTTTTACGGTCATTCTATATATAAAACAAAATTAAGATTACAAAATACACTTAAATCATCTTAAGTGAAGGAGAGTTGAGGGCGTTTCTCAAGTGAAGGAGAGTTGAGGGCTTTCGGTGCTAAAATGATCTGAGATTATATTTTTGCCTTTAAAAAAGGGTCACGTGAAATGCTTAGGGCTTTTGGTCATCAATTGTACAAACAGAAGTTTATAGAAGAGTGATATTGTAACAAATTGAAAGTAGAGAATTTTAATTGTTACAATTAAAAGTGTAGATTTTAAAGTGAAATTTGGTGTGAAGTATAATGGTGCAAAGTATATTTTATTCATTTTAAGAAGGGTGTTACGAAGTAGATGTGATGGTGAACCTTTTCATGACCCTAGTCATGGTTTATCTACAAACTTATTCTGGGATGTTGGGATTTTGACTGTAAAAAGGGCTTATGCATCAAGATTACATGCTTATATTTGAGTCTGGATTTTATTGAGTTAGGTCATGGTTCCACTCACCCCACTAACTCTTACCCAACTACTAGGCTGGTGTGTGTTGGTTGGGGGGCTGCTTACTTTCTAGTGGGTTAACCCCTCTCCTCAATTAGCCTTATATGCATTGATAATTCTCTGGCTTCTTTGTTGTATGAGTTGGCTATGCTACCTGATGTGTTTTGTTTTCCACATTAGTACATCACCATGCTCTCTAGTCAGCGATGTCAAATTGGGCAGTTTGGACTTGGGCCCGGGGCCGTCTTAGAGTTGCACGAAAACTTGGGGTGGACTAGGCCAGGCCGAAATTTCAACCCCTAGGCCACGGCCTTAAGGGTACTAGAATTGGGCCGAGCTGGCCGAAATTTTTTGTTTCTTAAATAAGATTCTTTTAAACTTATATAATTTATCAACTTTTTGTTGGTAAGGAAACTTATAAATTCCCATATAATCTATTAGTTTCTTGTATAAACTTTTATGTATGTAATAGTCTAATAAGTTGAAGTTAATTTTCGTAACTTTATTAACTGTATTTATCAACTTTATATAACTACTTAAATTTATAATATAAATTTATTGACTTTTTGGTTAACTTTTTATATTGTAGTGTTAGCTAAGTTAGAATATAATTTGGCACGCTTGGCCCCGGCCGGGCCGTTTTTGCATTCCTGGTCCCCGGTGTGGTAATGTGAAGGATTGTGTTTCAATTTCATTTGAAGAAATGTGATGTCAGCTTTCAAAAAAAAAAAAAAAAACCCTACGGAGTCCAATCTACCATCTCCAAAAGGACCCATTAATAGCTTAATTTTATCTTAAACTATACATTAAACTATAATCATATAGGTTTTAATTATAGTTCTCCTCTCACATGAATGGGTCCCATTAAGTCAAATAGCAAATTGTGAATGCAACTTTTGTGTTTAAAGATTTTGTATTAATTTCTTATTCAAAATCTACCCATGGTGCAAACATTTTGGCTTCTACCCTTTGAAGAGCGTTTGCATAACTTTAAGACTAAGAATAGAGGTGATTATACTTTTTTTTTTTTTTTTTTTTTATAATTTGAGCGAAAATTGGATGAGTATTAAAAGTAACCACCTAACCTCCTATGAGATTTATTTGGAAAATAGATGAAAATGTGACAAATTTGATAAAATAACAAAAATATTCTTGTCAAAATTAATTTTGTATTTTGACATAAAAGGATAAAATTATTTTTTTAATATTCTATTTTAAAGAGATGAGATGATAAAAATACACTTATAACAAAATTATTGTTAATTCTAACAGTTTTTATCAATTTTATAGTTAAATTTCATAGAAAGGTAGAATCCAAACCTAAAATTTCCTAGAAAATACAAAATTGAATGTCAGTTAACAATTTGCCCACAAAAAAGCTAAAATTTCAAAATTAAAAGCCATAGAAAGGTGCATCTAAACGCCTCTTAATCCTTGTAAGCTTTTAGAAAGATCCTTATTATGAATTGGCATTCTTTGGTCATGTTATAATTTAGAAATTTGTTTACATGATTTGATTTGACAAACGTGTGGTTTTGCTTCTAGGTTTTGTGTGAGAGGGTATGTTATACAATACGGTGGAAATAGACGTACCCACCAAAAGCTTGGGCATTGACTCAAACCCAATTGGCCGAGGGAATAGAGATACGACAACAAACTATACAAAAGGCTCAAGCCCTTTATCAGGCTCAGCTATGCTTGGCAGCATCAGATTTCTGCTCAATGCAAAATCACTATGTGACGTGGCAAAATATCTTATCCAAAACTTTGTTGGGCTGCGCTGGGCCAATTTTCCTAGTTGGTGTACACGTGTCGGCCACAGGATTTGGCCACGGGGATCGAAGAACTTGAATTCGAAACTTCCAGGGTGAAAAAAATACTTTCCAGGGAAAGCAGATTGGTTTGGGCGGCTGCATTTGTCTTTTCTTTAAAGGTGACAGCTGTGTCACGAAACCTTCACAAAACGCCAACACTTCTCCGGCTGACGGTTGCCGACAGAGGTAAGGCGGTGAACGAGGCGAGTAATAATAGGTGGTCCGAATTTGATTTAAATTTGGGTTAATTATACGTAAATGGATGAAAATCATTAAATTTAATGAAATTTTATTATAGAGATATTTTTTTATTATTTTATTTTTAAAATTAAAACATTAAAAGAACGATTTAGTAAAATAATAAAAAAAAACTGGGTAGACAAGTTTTTATTTTGACATAAAAGAGTCAAATTATTTTTTTGGTATTTTAATTTGAAGAGATAATATGATAAAAATACCTCTATAATAAAATTTTCGTTAAATTTAACGATTTTTATCTATTTGCAGATAAGTTCAAATTACAGGAAGGTCATGTGTTTTTTATTTAAATCACAAGAAAGTAAAGTGTAATATACCCTTTAAATTTAAACTGAGTATGAAAATTTGTCCACACTTGATTTGTTTAATTTTTTTAGTGGATCTCAAACAAAACGAATTTTGATGGAACTAAGCTCGAGGAACTTTATTTTTTAAGTACGTGTAAGCTTAATTAGCCGAATTCGAGTAGAGCTAAGAAAATTAATAAGGTTTAAGATGTGTTCGTGTTTAATTTATTTATATAACAAATTGATTTCGAATGAACATTTCACGAGTCGAGTTCAAGTAACCTAATTCATTTTACAATCCTAACATACGCATCTCCATCTTGAGAAAGTATTTAGTCCAACAATAATTTAGTATCACATGGTAGTTAAATATATTTACATCAATCACATGAGAGTTACGTTTTGTTTGGAACTTGAATTTTCGGTAGAAAAAGAAAAATGTGAAGGAAAATTGAACAAAATAAAAGAATAATTTTGTTCTCTTTTTTTATCATGTTTTTCTTTTTCTTTATTTTTTTTAACTAAAAATTTAGGTTTTAAATTAAGCATTAAAGTAAATTTTTGAAAAAACTACAGGATAAAATTGTATTTACCCTTATTACACACACACACACACACACACATATATATAAAAGTTGTGTTTGTCATTATATTTTGCATCTCTCTTATGTGACACTCTAAATATTTAGATACTTTTAAAATGTCACGTCACAGAAGTAATTGATTAAATAACTATTGAATTTATTCTTTTATTAAACTTATTGGATTAGTTTTATAAGATATATATATATATATATAAGATAAGATAATATTAGTTTTGTAATATAGATAAGATACATATATATAATATCAGATATCAGATTGTCAGACTCTTTCTAAACTTAATATCTATATTAAAAGTGATTATAATTAAATAAAATATATATATATATATATATATATATCAATATCTATTTATATTTTAAAGATACGATACGATATATTAGTTTTGTAATATATATATAAGATAAGATTAGTTTTTATAAAATAGATAAGATAAATATATAATATCAGATTGTCAGGATTTTTTTTTAAACTTAATATCTAAAATGTAATTATAATTAAATAAAATAGCATATATATCAATACTATTTATATTTCAAAAATACGATACGATTGTATAATTAATTATTATAAATTTTAAATTAAATATTTATAATTTGAAACAACTCTCCCTCTTATATATTATACGAGTTGACACCTTATATATATATATATGGACACACACCTGCTTGCTTATTATATGGTTCATCTATCCATTTAAGCAGTACTAATAACAGTTCCCATTAACATGTGAAATATCACAATAAGATATTTCCATTGGACAACCAACTAATAAGTATGGAGCTTTGAAGAGGATCTTTGACTTCTCCATACATGAAAGCGAATAATCATATTTGACAGGATATCCACTAGTTCTGTGAACTCTACTAGGAAACTTATACTCACACAATCTTTAAAAGCTTTTTTTCCAAATGGGTAATGGGTTTAAGGATTTGAATTCTCTCTATTTCATGAATTAAAATAAAAAATTTTATTCTATAAATAATGATTTAGATATAATTTTATCATATGTTTTATTAAAATTATGTTATTTTGTATTAAAATTTATTTTTTTATATATAATTATAAAATTATTTATTTTAAAATAAATTTTAAGTCAACTCATTTGAATATTTTATTTTTATGTTAAATAACGTGTCAATATCTCAATTAATAAAATAAAAATCTCTATTTTAATTCATAAAATAAAGAGAATTTAAATCCTACATTTAAAAGTCTTCATAGAAAACTTTCGGCCGAATTAAATATCGTGGTCTACCCATTTGCAGATTCCTAATATATATATATGTATATATACATCTCACTAAACTTATATTACAATGTTCTTCAAATGACGCCGCTGAATGAAAGTCAAAAAAGTGAAATCTGTGAGCAAAAGTAGTTCAAATGCAGCCAAAAGACAGGTCCATATAGAAAGGGTTAAAAAATGAAAAGATAAAAAAGAAGAAGAAGAAAGGAAAACTCTTCATTTAGTTAATGCACTAAACTCTGTGCTAAAAAACTGTGTTTATGCTTTTGTTTGTAGAAATAGAATGAAATAAAAGTAAAAATAAAATAAAAGTGAGAATGAATCAAAATAGTTATTCTCAGCACATTGTTTATTTGCGAAAGTGAGAATAGAAGGAATATCTCTATTCTAATATTTGTTTAGGATGTTAGAATAGAATTGAAGACTAAGGGAGAGTAATTTGGAAGCAAGATAAGTTTAAATCTAGAGAGAGAGAGAGAGAGAGAGAGAGAGAGAGAGAGAGAGAGAGAGAGAGGTCCAAATAGAAAGGAACAAAAAGAAGAAAAAGAAAGGAAAATTGTTCCTCTAGTGAATGGACTGAACCGTGTGCTAAATCTATGTGCCTGTACTTAGTGACATCATGTAATGAAGGGTTTATAAAGTACAAGGATTGTAAACACCTTCCTATATGCCTCTCATGTAATTAGATATTGATATGGTAAGACATTTTTCATTGTAACTTTAGCTAAATTGAAATGAAAGAAAAAAAAACCCCAACTTATTGCAATTGTAGCTAGCTACACTCCTGCAGTATCAGTCCAAAGTGAGTGATGTTTGAACCCAACATAGGGTACAAAGCCTCTAATCACTCGGTCAATCCTTGAGTTTATTTATGATAATCTCAAAGAGAGTTTCTATTGATTTCAAGATTTCAAGTGTAGCAACTGCAAAATATTTGAACTAAAACTCATTACTTGTTTAGGTATCAATAAAAATAGGACAATGCTATTGTTTCAGAAAAACTCATTAAAAGAAGGTGACAATGACATTTTTGTAATTAAAAGTTTAATGTTTTGTATCATTAAACTTGAAAGAGAAATGCACAACAATAAACCCTTTTCTTTTCTTTTTTTTTTTTTTATAAATTTCAAGATGAATGAAGGTGGAGCTCATAATAAATTCATTAGTTAACCTTGCTGAGATAGAAATTTTATTGGTTTTTTTTTTTTTTTTTTTTTGGGGTTGCTGGGGTGCAAAAGTAAATTCATCAACGACAAAAGGTCACCAACTCAAAGTACAAAATAATTCATCAAATGAAGTGTATGTGCTTATAATAACTAGCCACTTTATTTCCCTATGTGAATTGTTTAGTCCATATGGAAACAAAATTCTTAAAATAAAGCCAGCAAATCTTGCTGCCCAAAATTAGCTTTTGGTGCTCCACCTCTTACAAGGTGGGTGGAGACTATAATTTTTTTATGGAGCATTAATATAATTTGCCAAAATAAAAGTTCAAAGCATTCAAATTCAAGTAAAACTAGGGTCCTGAATTAAGTCAGACACGTTCAACTCGTGGTTTGTTCGATGGATGTTTGTGTGAGAATCAGATTGAATAGTTATATAAATAAACTAAGTTATGACATATTTTGAAATTATTATTTTTCTAAGCTCGACTCAAACTTAGCTTACTAAACTTATAAACGGTTCATAACTAAATAAAAAAAATTAACTACCCAAGCCTTGTTTGAGTTTGACTTTAAAAATTAAAAAAAATTAAATTTAAACACATTTTAGAACCTTGAAAAATATTTTAAATCAAACTTAAATAACTTGGAGCTCCGACTCCACTAGGTTACAACCTAAATTAGATAACACATTAGATGTTTGTGAATTTACCCTTCCAAATTTACGGATAAACCAGTCACAACTAAAATTTCTAAATTGACTTATTGAACAGAAAAACAAAATAGAAATATCTTAATTTGAGATTTTTAAAAAAAAAATAGTAAAAAATGGTCCTGGCCCATGTGCGGCTTCAGGTGTCCTATTTCCACATTCAATCCTAAGCCACCCAATCAAAGCAACAACGTGTTGTAATTGAAATCTAAAACCAGAAAAAACAATAACGAAAATGCTTTTTCAAAGTAGAAAAAACAAAAACAACTCATCTACTATATATATATATATATATAGGTATGTATACACAACTTAGCACTCTCTCTCTCTCATATACCTAAAGCCGCCCCCCCCTTAAATCTCTCACCAAACCCCACCCTTTTAGAGGGAGAAGATCTAGAGAGAAGGAGAGATAGAAAACAAACCCAAAGAAACAGTGATTGAATTCAATGATGTTGGGCGGTCAAAATAATTGCAGTAATGATAATGGGTGGTCGATGATAAGCAGTTGCTCGGCGACTCAGTCGACGTGGACAAGGTTCGAGGACAAGGTGTTCGAGCAGGCGCTGGTGATGTTCCCGGAGGACATGGCCGACCGGTGGCAGAGGATCGCCGATCGGTTACCTGGGAAGTCGCCGGAGCAGCTGATGGCGCACTACGAGGCGCTGGTTCACGACGTGCTCGAGATCGACTCGGGCAGAGTCGAGTTGCCGTGTTACTCCGACGACTCGTCGCTCGGGTGGGAGAGCGAGTCGAACGCGAGTCAGATCTCGTTTGGGTCGGCGGGGAAGACAAAGCACAGCGATGTTGAAAGGAAGAAAGGCACTCCATGGACGGAAGAAGAACACAGGTACATTTCATACATATACGTATATATCTATATCTCTGTATTTTGTTTTCATGTTTTGGTTCTTTAGATTATTTTCTTGGTTACCAAACGGAGGTTCTTATGAAATATTGGCACTTATTTAGGTTTTCTGTGATTCGTTAAGAAACCTTGAAATTATATCGTTGTTTCTTGGGTATCAAACAGAACATTTAGTTATATATTGAAGTTTTTGAATTGAATTGGGTCAGTTTTAACCAAGATATGGCTTGTTTTGATTTTGTGTTTTGCTAAGACCAACCCAATATTGGATGTTGAATCCGTGCATATACTGTTTTGAGTGTTTGGTGTAGCGTTTAAGACAAAATAAGGAATGTGTTTTCTTGGTGTACATTCTGTTTGGTTGGTGAGAAAACAGAGAAATTGTAGATGAAATGAATATAAAGATACTGGATGTCTTTTTTGTTTTCTGTTTTTTTTGTTATTTTCGTATACATATATGGATTGCACTCTTCTGGGAGGTCTTAGAATATGTATCCCAAATAATGAAAAGTTTGAAAATAAAAATTGCAAGGCGTGTTCGTTTTCGCTTTTAGTTAAGTGTTTTTCTCTTTTCTGAAACACAGAAACGAAAACAGAGGAGATAATTTTCTTGCAAAAAGCATGTGGCAGAATTCAGCAATTTCCCGAGCTATTTTTTTGTTGCTTCTAGTGTTTGGAGTCAGCAACAGGCTTCAGAAAATGCATACCTGGAAACCATACCAAACATCGTTATTAATTTCTTTTACATTTTCTCAGGGGAAACATAGTTTTGTAGCTTGTGGTGAACCGTTTGAGTTACACCATCTTCAGATCAAGGATTGATGTCTCCATCACTTTTGAACACTTCCGCAAAATCCACCTCTTAAGCTTTTTTGCATTCAACCACTTTGAAAACGAAAGGAATTTTATCTTACACATTTGGAAACAGAACAGTTTCTACACGCATTGTATTCAACCACTTTGAAAACGAAAGACATTTTATCATTCTCTACATTTTGAAACAGAACACTTTGTATACTTATTGAACAAGATGTGATCCTAATTGAAATATTTAGGAGTCCTTCCAACAGGCTTATTGTTATGTCTTCTTGAAAAGTTAATCCTAAAACTGGGTTTCGTGCTCTTGATTCGCATTATATATTGTTCCATGATGCTATCACATGGTTAAAATCTCTCACATTTTATCATACACAATGAACTATTGTTGTGATTTATGATGTAATAATTTGCCAGCAGTCTTCTGATTTTCTATTTTTGGAAAATTGACCTCATTTGGTAATTTTCGCAGGTTATTTCTACTTGGTCTCAAGACTTATGGCAAGGGAGACTGGAGGAGCATTTCAAGAAACGTGGTGGTGACTAGAACACCTACACAAGTGGCTAGCCATGCCCAGAAATTCTTTCTTCGCCAGAACTCAGGGAAGAAGGACAGGAAGAGGTCGAGCATCCACGACATCACCACCACCACAGAAACCCATCCAATTCCTCCACCAGCTCAATTCCCTAACCAAGGAGGCTCAATGGGGTATCAAAACTTCGACTATTCCATGTAAAGATGACAGAGACAAAGACCTGCACACTATTGTATATAATACAATTACTTGAATTGACAAGCCAATCTGTAAAGTCCTATTCTTTCTTAGCTGATAGTTGATTAGGGGAATAGCAAGTGAATATTAGAGGATTGTTAGTGATTTTCAAGTGACTTAATGATCTAAGCAAAATGTATTGGCGAGATTTAGGTTTAGCACAATAGTAAATGAAATTGTTACTGGTGTTTTAGTCCAAGAATGCTGGCTGTTGCATTCCTTCTAGAGAGACTTTCTGGCTATGTCATATTGCCAGGTGATCTACACCTCCATTAATGATATATAAATATCATCTGATTTCACATTGGATATCAGTTTACGAGTATTGGGGGATTGTATCTTCAGAACTTTTATAAATTTGTAATCCTGTTTAAACAATGACAGGCTTTGTCTGGAAGCGTTGTGGCCATTGAAGTTGGGAATTGCCCAGAAGCGGCCGTTGAAGCGGCCATTGGTGAATGTTTTAGGTAAGATGGATTCACCCTTCTTTCTTTTCGTGAAACTAGATACAATTAAATCCTATCACAGAAATCTGAGGGCAAGGAATCAATATTGGTGCCAGCCAAAATGGTAAAGGTGAGCTGTGGAACAAAACCCAAGAGTTTAGTTCTGTTTTAAGGTATATATAATTGTGATGCTTTACCAATTTTCTGTGTGCGACTCTCTTAAGGTGTTTATGCAACTCAATTTCAGACCATTTAACAGCAAAAACAGTTTCAATCGAGTTGGTGAGATTAAACCAGATAGTTGTCAAGAACGAAGATTTTTTAGTACCTCATTGATGCTGTTAGCCCTACCTCATCCACACCCCTATTCAGCTGAATCTGTTTTTGGTGGCCGACGAGTCTTCTTGGTGGGTTGTTTTCAACTCCATCAAACTTCACTCCAGCTTGAAGAATGTGTGTGTTTCCTTAAGAACTTGTCACCAACCCATGAGGCGGCCCCCCCCCCCCCCCCCCCCCCCCCCCCCCCCCCCCCCCCCCCCCCCCCCCCCCCCCCCCCCCCCCCCACCCCCCCCCCCCCCCCCCCCCCCCCCCCCCCCCCCCTCCGGTAGCGCAAATGCTGGAACTGTGCTACTTACCAAAACCAAAATAAAGAAATTTTCTGGAACAGTCTTGTTTAAGAAATAATGCTGAGGGTTGCACAAGTAATGAGTGGGGAAGAAGGTAATTTAAGAGAAAATTGAAAATATTGCATTTTCTGGCACTTAAAGGAGAAAACACTTGATATAAGAATTTGACAGCCAACGCTCAGAATTACCAGTCAATCACCCACCAAAAATTTTCCACTTACTGAATATATATATATATTTGCAATTTTGGTTTTGGAACTTAGTAAATCAATCCCTTTCAAGACATTGAAACACAATTCCACAAGTGATAGAACTTACTCAAAATTTTCAGTAACAGAGAATTCTAAAGCAACTAGAGAAGAAAGTTCGGACTTGGGTACAAGATCAGCCTTGGTTACTCTGATTGGATCCATTCTTTTCTTTTAGCTTCACAGCAAGTGAGATTTTCCAGCTCTCACCATGCTGGAGTAGCCGGATATTGGTCTTAACCCGCATCATTTTGCTGTGTCTTTGGCTGTGCAATTGAAGGAACTCTGTTTGTGTGACTACAATTGATACTGCCATTGTTGAGTTGCAACCATTAAATCAAGGCAGGTTTAACATCTATAACATTAATTAAAGCTCTGTATAATTATTCATTTTTGTTAAGAAAAACCCAGTACTTTGTTTTAGTAATTCTATTTTCATGAGGCATCTACCATACCATCATATTATAGATTTCCAAATGCAACGATTTATCTAAGAATAGCAATTCAGGTTTCCTTCTCAGATATTTGAAAGCAAATTACTAGGAATAGCATAAGAATTCAGTGGGAAATGCCTTTACATTACCACACAAACACCTTTGAACATAAGAAAGGTGATTTATTCACCACATGATGGTACTTTATTTGCTACGAAGATCCTTCTAGCTCATTAGGCTAATTTGTGAGTCCAGCCTTGAGCTTCTGAATGGTGGCAACATCGGTCTTGAAAGACTTGGCCAAGACACCATCAAAGATGCTAGTGTTGAAAACAGTGCTAGGAATCGATACGGTTCCAGCACTTGCGCTGCCAAATGCAGAGACTGCAAGTGCTAGGTTCTTCTCATCCGCGTTGTACTGGTAGTGAACAAGTCCCTTAGGAAACACAAACATGTCACCGATTTGGAGGGTCTGAGTAAAGAGCTTGTTAGTGGTGTCGACAAAACCAACTTCAAGGGAACCTTCAAGGAGAAACAAGAGCTCGGCTGCACGAGGGTGGGTGTGAGGTGGGTTGACAGTGCCAGCCGGGTATTGGAGAACTGCATAAGAAACACTCTGCCCATTAAGAGCTGGGAATTCAGCCATGCTAGCTTTCAGAACCTTAAATTTTGTCGGGGGATCTGCCCCAATAAGAACCCGCATGCCAGTAAAGGTGAATAGGTTTCCATCAACCGTTGTGTTTGGCGGGACTTCAAAGTCTTTAAGGATGTCTGGATCGCCTGCCATTGCCAAGTGTAGAGTGGCAATCACGAGCACTAGTTTGAGAAACAATTCATGCTTTGATGCCACAATTGCCATGTTAGAACTAAGGAGATCGATTGAGGGGAGAATTAGTATGTGAATTAGGACTATCTTAATTTAGATGTCAATGAGGATTGTCAATTTATAGAGCTAGGGACTAGTGGATGGAATGAGGATTGTTCCTGGAAGCAAGTCTTATAGAGACGGAATAAACTGCAATTGAAAACTACACTAATGCCTTGATTTAGATGATGGTATCTTGATATTGTCGATTGGATTGCAATGCCAACAAAGTTTACTTTGTCATGGCTTGTGGTTGATTCGCATATGCTATATATTCAGGGCGTTGATTTTGTTGTTAAGAGTCTCTCTTAGGATGATTAGGTGGAAAGTGACGACAGTAGTGCTTCTTCCTAGCATGCTTTTCAGCCATGATTCGTTCATCTTTATATTCAGGTTGAGCTATCGGTAGAAAGACAAGGAAGAAGCCTTGTGAACTTTAACCATAGCGGGCCGTCAGAGGCCTGCAACTTTGATAATAAGAAACTCAGAGTCATGTTCATGTCAGACACTCCCCATACGCATCCAAACCTGTTTTATTAGTTTGTCGATTTTTATAACCAATTATATTTCATAATTTTGGTAGACACATGAAACACATTATGAGTTTAAATAAAATAACTTCGAATCAAATGAAAGAAGCAAAAACAATGTGGATTTTGTCAACATTGTGTTGTGCCCGTGTTCTGTGTCCGTATTTTGTTGGATATTTCCTTTGTAGTTTGTATTGTTAAAAGATGAGTGGGTGTGTTTAGGCTTATCCCACATTGGAAGTTTATAAAACATTCCTTTCATTTATAAAGTCTTGCACAAATCACTGAGGCAACTTAAACTTTAATTTGATTTCAAATTATTATTCCTAACAGATGAATAACCATGGCCTTAAAGCTTTTCAAAGCCATTATTTTCCTTCTACTAGTTCCAATCGCCACAGAATACACAACCCAAGAGAATTCTAAACCCATTCTTTTGCCATGTTGTGGATATTTTGTTGCCATTGACAGAGTCGCCTTGAAGTGGGTTTCATCAACACAACCAACAAGGCTCTTTACTTCTGCTACTGCTAGTGCTGCCCCTGTGCCATTTCCACCACATTGTGTTTTTTAACCAGCATGCACCTGATGTTAACATCCTTGCAAATTAAAGGCCTCCAAAACTGATGTTGCTTATATGAAGAAAATCAAGACTGGTCTGGTCTGGTCTTGCAGCCAATGAATATGGAAGCCGATCCTTTATCCAAAAAATATGGTGCAGTGGAGGAAAATCGTGGATTCTCATAATTTGACCAAATTTACTATTGACATGTTTAATTCGATGGAAGCCACATTTTGCGATAAGCATGACTGTTGTTATGATGGAACCAAGTCATAGACTTATATGTAAATTGATCTGGGTTCACCTTAACTCCATGTATGAATAGCCTTGCAAGAGAGCAATACAATGACAATATGAGGTCAAAACTGTAGGTAGACAATAGATTTTGTTTTGTTGCCAAAAGAAAATTAATGTTTTTAATGTCCCCCACATGTCCGGCTCTATTTAGAAAATTATGTAATTGGTTCATTTTGTTTCTTGTTATATGAACTTTGAGATGCATGTTGAGTGTGTGAGAAGTTAGGTTTTCATCGGTTTGTCAAAGGGTGGACGGAAAAGACAGAAAAAAAGCGGCTAGACAAGAAGCTCACTATAGCAGAACTCTTGCAGGTCTGCAACCGCGGGGGGGGGGGGGGGGGGAAGGTTCGAAGGCACTTGTTGTTTGGGGCCCCTAAAAGCTCGCTATAGCGCATTCCTATGCTCACTATAGTACACCCTGCTTACAACTTTCTATGCCAGATTCAGAGAAGTTGGCTATTTGGCTCGGTGTGAGCTCGCTATGAGCTCTCTGTAGCAACGTCCGCCATAGGGCACCATGGCGGTTTTCAATTGTCTCAGCACTTCAGGCTTCAAAAAGTGTGCCAAAGCATCTCTAATCAACTGAAGGCTGTCCTAGAGCCCTGTGGGAGTCATTCAGCTACTTTCCCACTCTGGAAGCAAGCTTCTAGCTATTTAAACAAGCTCCAAACCATCTGATGTGCACTATGTGAGAGAAAAAAGAATCCAAGTGTGTGTGAGTTCTTGGATGTTCCACCATCTGAAATAGAGTCTTGAGGAAGACTCCAACATATCTCTTTCAACATTTTGGAAGAGAAGAAGATGGCTTGAAGGTAATTCAAGTCATCAGAGATTCATCAAGGATTCGGTAAGGACCAAGTGTTGCAGGAACATGTTCATGGTTGTGAATGGTGTATGAGTAGAAGGTTCAATCTTAGTTGTGAATTCAACTAGTAAAAGGGTTATAAGACATCTTATACCTTTGTACTTCACATAGTGCTTGGTTGGAGCTGAATTAGGTCTCATACTTTTTTCTGGAAGGGTTTTCAAATAAAAATCTTGGGTAGCTCTTGTATGATTGTTGTTTGTTACTTGATCATGCCATGTGTGTGATTGATTAGCAGTAACACATGATTTAGAATTAGTAAAGGACATATCCACCCCCTCTAGTCCATTTAATGCAATTTAATCCATATTACTAGGGCACTACGATTCTCAGTCTCAATCATTGTTTGGCATCCTCTGAAGTCTCTGGTTTCTTGCCAGAAATGTTGAATTAGTGTGTTGGTGACTTTTCTTGAATGTTTTTTTTTTGGTTGATAAGTAAAGAGAAATATATTAAAGAGCATCAAGGGGAATGCAACTTGAGAACAGGAGCAAAGGGATCCCTAAAAGGCTATACAACTTCAAACCTCCATGTTTTCTATGAAATCCAAAAATGATTAAGATCAGGATTTGTGTTAGTAGATAGCCAACTATACAAAATGGACAACAAAACACTTTTAAGTCTGTACACGGGGAGCTCAATGCCTTGAAAAGACCTACGATTACACTCCCCCCACACCAACCAGGTTATGCAAAAAGGAGCTAAACTCCAAACCTTCCTTCTTCTGCTTATACGGGCTCCCCACCAACTTTGCAACACTGCCTTTACCTGCCAAGGAAACTCTCAAGATATCCCAAAAATTGTTAGAATCAGTATCCAAAACTCCTTCACCACTGCGCAATGGAAGAGCAAGTGTTGAACGGACTCACCATCCATCTTACACAAATAACACAAGTTGATCACCACCTGCCGTCTCTTAATGAGGTTATCAATAATAAGGATTTTTCCATGCGTTGCACACCAGACAAAGAAGGACACTTTAGTAGGAGCACCACCTGACCAAACCCTATGCCAAGGGAAATCACTCCCTCTACACTCCTTTAGTGCAATATAAAAGGATTTCACACTAAACTTCCCATTCACAGTCGCACCCCATCTAAGCTTATCCAGGCTCTCACCCACTCTCCTAACATCATAAACTTTCTGTAATAGATCCACAAACTCTCCCTGCTACCAATCCTGCAGGGCCTCCTGAGAGTGATATCCTAGAATATATGCCCATGATTAGTCTGAACATAGGTTGCTACTGAAGCCTCAAGATCTACTGCCATAAATCATCGAAAAGCCTCCTCTAACGTGATGTCCCAATACCATTTCTTATGCCAAAATTTTACTCTATCCCTTGACCCAGTTGCCCAAAAAATATTCCCCTTGAAGTCTCTCTAATTGAGTCGAATTGCTTTCCATACCCCTTTGCCATGAGACATAGAAACCTCTGGAGTCCTCCAATCTCTCCATTCTACTCCCATATGATCCTCTGCCAATACTTATCCCTCTCACAAGCAAATCTCCACAACAATTTCCCCATAAGAGTCTTATTATAAAGGTGAAGGCTTCTAATCCCCAACCCTCCTTCACGGATAGGCGAGCAAACCGTATCCCACTTCACCAGATGATATTTGAATTCATTTGCAATGCCACTCTAGAGAAAGTCCCTTTGTGACTTTTGAGCCTCTTAACCACCGATCCAAGAATACTAAAGAGAGACAAAAAATATGTGGGTAAACTTGATAATGTACTTTTAATGAGAGTTAGTTTAGCCCCCTTCGATAGGTACTACCTTTTTCACCTTGCCAATCTCTTGTGGAATCTCGCAATCACCCTGTCCCAAACAGCCTTTTTCTTAAAAGATGAGCCCAAAAGAAGACCAAGTTAACTAGAGGGAAGGGAGCCTACTACACATCCAAGAATATAAGCTAAACCATCCAAATCTTCCACATCCCCGACTGGTAATAACTCCGGTTTCCTTATGTTCACCTTCAAACCTGAGACCGCCTCAAACCACACTAAACACAACGGGACCATGGCATCATCTACATAGAAGAGATGCGAAACTTCCAAATTGGGACCACCCACCCAACCCACTTGACCTACCTGAAAGCCTTCCAAAATGTTTCCATGCATGTTGGCTCAAAAGGCAACCCAAGAGGGAGGTGAATTAGGTTTTTCGAAAATTAATGGCAAATAAGATTAATTAAAATTAATCTTATCAATATAACAGTGATTAATATATATATATATATATATAATGCAATGTAATCAAAAGAGAAATGAAAAACAGAGCAATAGAAATCACACTGAGAATTACCGAGGTTCAATCACAATTCGTGGTCTACGTCCTCACCCCAAGATCCTCTTGAAGTTTTCCTCCACTATGCAATCTTCAATTATAAAATGGATGCTGATTTATCAAGTGCTCAGCTCACTTTTACACAAAAATTTCTTACCAAGTTCTTCCAGCTACCAAGTGGTTTTGTTCAAGATCCACTCAAAATTACAAGAGTTTTTCTTCAACAGGAGAATTTTCAAACTCACTTATAGGTGTATAAAGATGTACAAATGAAATACAAACTCTCTATCAAAAGTGAATAGACAAATAAAAACTCACTCAATGAAGACAAAAAAAATGTTCAAATTTTTCAGTTTGATCAGTCAGTGGTACTTGTTTTTCTTGAATTTCTTATGTATAAATGCAGTTAAAAGCTTGTATATAAACCCTTGTATTAATTTCGTCCGTTGGAGGTTGTTGAGGCTCATTTAATGCAAGTCCAGTCCGTTATAACGTTAGAAAAACTAGCCGTTATTTCTCAGGTGTCAACACTTGGTTCCATGTGTTGACACATCTAATTTGCATTTTTCAGATGTTGTCCACTGTCTCCATGTGTCGACACATCAATTCCATGTGTCGACACTTGATCATTCAGTCTTCAAATTTTTGGCTTTTGTCTTCATGTGTCGACTCTTCATTTTCATGTGTCGACACATTGCCCAGAAATTTTGCTTCTGTTTTCCCATGATCAAGTTCAGCTTCAACACTACTATAAGATCTTCAAGGAGTCTTCTCTTTGGGGCATGATGATCAATCAAAGTCTTCAATTCACCAGGGTTGTTCTCTATTCAGTTTGGATTGAATTCATCATTTGATAATCATCTTTTCTTGGTTTCCACACTGTCAGAATTTCATTCCATTATTGCTGAGCTCTTTTTCTTTCATTACCGAGTTTTTTCTTTCATTGCCGAACTTTCTCTTTCATTGTCGAGCTCTTTCTTTCATTGCCGAGTTTTCTCTTTCATTACCGAGCTTTTTCTTTCCTTGTCGAGCTCTTTCTTTCATGTAGAGCTTCAAGATGCCTCATTATCGATCTCTTTCTTTTATTGCCGAGCTTTCTCTTTCATTGCCGAGTTCTTTCTTTTTTTGGGATCACTTTAATGAGACTTCTATAACCTTGATGAAGTCTATTCTTGAACACCTTCATTTTCTCTAAGTACATATCATCATCATTGAGTTTTTACATCCTAGATAAAATCTTCACTTAGATTCTTTGTAGAAATTATGCAATTATGGTGAATTCTCTTATCAAACATCTTTAATCTCTTCTCAATCAAATCATCTTCAACTAATTTTTGCACACTTTGATGAAGTCTTTATTTGGACACCTTCAATATCTTCGAATTCAAGTCGTCTTTATTGAGTCTATGCATACTTGATGAAATCTTTATTTGAACACGTTTAATTTCTTCGAATGCAAATCATTTATTTGAAGTTGGAGTAGATGTCAGTGCTCAGCTTGGTACATTGCATGACTCTTGGAGTGCATTGCTTGATCTTAGCTTGTTGCGCATTCACTTTTAACATATATTAGACTTAAACTCAAACTTCTAAGTCTAAATTATGATCTTTATTAATTTGCACACTAAGTAAATGTATTAGTAAAATAATACAAGATTTAGTTATCATCAAATCAACATGGGAATCAACATTGAGTCAACAATGCATTACCCTAACAATAATCCTGCTTAAAGCCTCCATCACTATAATGAATAATAAAGGTTAGAGGGGATCACCTTGTCTCAAAACTTCTCGAAGTTTGAAAAAAACCAGTGCAAACGCCATTCACCAGTACTGACAACCTAGCTGTGGAGATACACCATCTGATCCATTTCTTCCATTTCTCCCCGAACCCCATTCTCTCCATCAAATATAACAAAAATCCCAATTCAGATGATCATAAGCTTTTTCAACATCAAGTCTGCAAATCACACCAGGAACACCACTCCTCAGACGGGAGTCCACTACCTCATTAGCCACCAAAACAGCGTTCAAGATCTGTCTCCCTCCCACGAAGGCATTTTGTGACTCAATGATAATAGACCCCAAAACTTCTTTCAGACGAACCTCCAAGACCTTAACCAGTAACTTGTATGCCCCTCCTAACAAATTGATAGGCCTGAAATCTTTGATGTCTTCAGCCCCTCCTTTCTTAGGGATCAACGCTATAAAGGTAGCATTCAAGTTTCTTTCAAATACCCCACCCTCATAGAAAGATCTGAACATGCCCATAACCTCTTCCTTTACTGATCCCCAACAGTGAGAGAAGAAAGCCATAGTCATTCCATCCGGACCAGGAGCTTTATCTCTATTAAGAGATTTAAGAGCTGACATAACCTCGTCTTCCATGAATTCCCTCTCCAAACTGCTACACATCTCATCTGATATAGCATCGAACTCCAAGCCATCCAACTGTGGCCGCCAAGACTCTGATTCAGAATAAAAGAACTGTAATTTTGTATGTTTTTTATGACCACTATCTTGTTACCCCAGTTACAGTATGTGTCTAACCTTTTTCCTAGAAGGGGAATTGGTATTCATGGGCATACTAGTTTACCAGTACTGTAAATCCTCAAATATTGAAATTCTACATAGAAGTTGTCAGTTCATTTCCACTCAAGAATTTTGTAATCCTAATGCTAAAAGTAGTGAAAATCATGCTTGTGTTTGTATTTACCTTCTTCCATTGAGGCATCCATGGCAGGGCTCACTCCTTAGGCCTGAAATGAGAGCCTTTTTATGTATTATCATCTGATTTTTTATGGACACTACCGTCAAAATAATCACCGCTCTTTGAAACATAAACAAACACCAGTCGCTCATCATTTCAATAACTGCTGTCAATATTGTTGCTTATGTATGGATTGTATTTATTGATGAGCGATTGTATTTTCCCATCAACATGACTGCTGTATGAATAGCCTTGCAAAAGAGCCATACGATAAAAAAAAAGAGTTCAAAACGTACAGTAAGCAGAGAATAGACATTGCTTTGATGCCAAAAGTAAGTTAAAGTATTTAGTATCCCTATATATCGGTCTCAATTATTGCTTGACCATCCTCTGGATTATCTGGGTGCTTGCCAGAACTGTTCAATCAGATGTGATGCTGATTTTTCTTGAATGTGATGTTAATCACTTTCACATGTAGTGAAAACTGCAGTTTTGACTGTATATTCTCATTGATCACTATCTTGTTGCCCCTGTTTAACTAGTTTATCAGTATTATAAATCCCAAAAGGTTGGAATCCAACACAGAAGTTGTCATCTTGTTTTCCACTCGCAAAAGCTTGTAAATGCTCAAAACAGTGAAATTATGCTACTATAACAGTCCAACATGAGCCTAAAAACTTTACTGTGTTTCCATTTACCTTCTTCCGTCCATGTCACGTTTGCTATCTCTATATTAGGGAAGTGCTTCTCCAGAATGAAATATAAAATCCAAAATGAAACAGGAGGGGCACTTCAATGACTGAGTAATTAAAAGAGCAGTGTCCACCGAAAAAAAGTCCCTAGCAATCAGATGATAATAGATAATAAAAAAAAGCTCCCATTTCAGGCCTAAGGAGTGAGTTCTGCCTTTGATGCCTTAAATGGACATGGTGCTGAGAACTAATGTGATTCCTGCACTGCAAACATGCAGAAACGACTGTGGCATAAATTTTTCTTGTCACAGTCATGCTGGTAGTGAAGTCATCCCCTGAGAAACATAAACAAATCAGCTGTTGCTGTATAAGCAGTGATATGCGTATAGGAAACCCGTAACTTGGCCATGAAAGTTTCATCCAGGTAGCCGTTAAATTTTATGCTGTCTTTAAATCTCATATGCAAGTGAAAGGAGTCCGTCTTCATTTTTGTGGTATTTGAAATAAATCTTTTTCATATTGAAAGCCATTTGCAGACACTCGATGAGAAGAAACAATTCCAGTGGTTTACAACCTGATTTAGTTGTGCCTTGAATTCCTCCAATGAATTACATTTTTCAGAAGATGGATTTGAGCCTTGCTATTGGAATAGATAACTCTTTCTTTTTTCCTTTTTAGTTTTACCTCTGGTCAGAACAATAGATAAGTTTAGGATTCCATTTTCATGTGGCATCTATCATACCTTTGTATTGTAACTTTCTACAAGCAATGATGTATTAAAGAATAGCAATTCAGGTTTCTTTCTTTGAAATTTGAAAGCCAATTACAAGGAATAGCATAAGAAGAACACCTTTGAACATTAGAAAGGTGATTTATTTTCCACATGGCAAAAATGTAAAAGAACAATTAACATGTTCACTTCGAAGGTTCTTCTAGCGCAGGCTAGTTTGCGAGTCCAGCCTTGAGCTTCTGAATGGTGGCAACATCGGTCTTGAAAGACTTTGCCAAGACACCATCAAAGATGCTGGTGTTGAAAACAGTGCTAGGAATCGACACAGTTCCAGCACTTGCGCTGCCAAATGCAGAGACTGCAAGTGCAAGGTTCTTCTCATTCGAGTTGTACTGGTAGTGAACAAGTCCCTTAGGAAACACAAATATGTCCCCGATTTGGAGCGTCTGAGTAAAGAGCTTGTTAGTGGTGTCGACAAAGCCAACTTCAAGGGAGCCTTGAAGGAGAAACAAGAGCTCAGCTGCACGAGGGTGGGTGTGAGGGGGGTTGACAGAGCCAGCCGGGTATTGGAGAACTGCAAGAGAAACACTCTGCCCATTAAGAGCTGGGAATTCAGCCATGCTAGCTTTCAGAACCTTAAATTTTGTTGGGGGCTCTGCCCCATTAAGAACCCGCATCCCAGTAAATGTGAATAGGTTTCCATCAACTGGTGTGTTTGGCGGGACTTCAAAGTCCTTAATGATGTCTGGATCGCCTGCCATTGCTAAATGTAGAGTGGCAATCACGAGTGCCAGTTTGAAAAACAATTCATGCTTTGATGCCATGGTTGCCATGATAGAACTATTGGGAGGCGAAAATTAGTATGTGAACTAGATATCTTAAAGGATATGAGGCTCTTACTTTTGAATTTGGTCAATTTATAGAGCTAGATATTAGTGGATTGAATGAGGATTTTGCCAAAAGCAAGACCAAGAGACAGAAAAGTGCAGTTGAAAACTACAATGACCTTGTTTTAGATGAGGTATCTTGATATTGTCAATTGGATTTTACTATGCCAGTGGATTCGCATATACTTATCCATGACTACGTTGATTTTGTTGTCAAGAGTCTCTAATGATGATATGGTGGAAGGTGACAACTGTAGTGCTTATTCCTATCATGTTCTTCAGCTATGGGACTCCTCATCCCTTTTTTTTTCAGGTTGAGCCATCAATGGAAAGACAAGGAAGAAGCCTTGTGAACTGCAACCACAGCTGGCCATCAGAGCCTGCAACTTCTGTACTCAGAAATAAAGTTGAATAACCCAATCTTATATATAAATATATCTTGCATTGATGAAATTTTAACTGATTCAGGGTTCCAACCCTTTTTAAATTATTTGCACTTATCGTTAGTTTTTTTCTTTTTGAACTTTAGTAAATGGGATGGCTAACAAGGCAAAGAAAGGGGGAATTGACATACATTGAAAAAGACTGTCCAAAAAAGTCCAAACTGGGTCGAAGTTTCATTCACCAAGGGATAATTTCCCTCATAAACAAGAATTGGAAACTCTTTAATCAATCTCCACCAAGAACACAACCGCGTTTCCTCTCTGCATTTAGTACTGCTAATGCTAGTGCTGTGGACATTCGGAACAAAAAATTTGGCCACCAACTCCTTGGTGATGCCATCCTTTTCAAGGTCTCCAAAACTCATATCGCAAGACTCGCAACCATATCAAAAGATTCATGCCCGTGTTGCAGTCAAGTAGTAATTAGAAGCCAACTCTCCATTCCTTCAGGAGACCCATTTTACTTTATATATATAATAATGTGTTGAGGCAGTGGTACATTTTTGGAGGCACCAATTCTAGAAATACAATGGAGCATACACACATTTATCAGTTTGATATCATTTCTATGTACCAACAGCCTTGCAAGAGATTAAATGAGTAATACAATGGAAACAAGAGGTATACAAATTACAATTGTCGAGTAAAGATCATGTACGTTACCAACCCATCGATCACAATGTTACTGGTAACTGATAAGGCTAGTAGTCTTGAGCAGGCCTACAAGGCTACAGCCAGTGCATGGAGAATTGGAAACTAAAAAAATGTCCTTGTTTTAGATTATGTTTCTTGATATTGGCAGATCTATTCAATTTCATACCCTACTCATGGATTCAGGATATGCTTATTGTTGTTTTGGATGCCTCTCTGTTCATATTATAAGCTGTAATTCTGTCTGTAGTTCCAGGCTGATCCATACATGGAAAAGGGATGAACAAAGCCTCGCAAGATCAACCATAGCCGGCCATCAAACCTGATACTTGGTGATCACAAATGAAGCTCAACAACCAACCCTATAAAGAGTAGTTCTCTTTAGGCAGTGCGCATCTATGAATTTCATATTCTTATCAAACATGTTTAGTAAATGGATAATTCAGAAGACAAACAAATAGGTAAGCTTGCATCAAAAGGACAGTGCCAGAAAGTTCCTTTAACAAACAAGAATTGAAGACAATTGAATCCATCTTCCACAACCAAGTAATCAAATCAATTAATTAACTAGCATGCTAACAAATTCTGATCGATCATCCATGGGGTTTTTCTAGCAATCTGCCAAATTTCTATGAGCATTTACAGGTGTGAATTGATTTGTTTTGAGTTAGTTTTTCAACCAGCCTGATCATTTACAAGCATAGAAAACTTCGTACTCACAGCGTAAGTTAACTGGTGTGTGGGCCTTCTTGTTTTTTGTTGTTGACTCCTCATCGCCCATTATTTTGCGAAAACCAATAGCATATAAGTTTTAATATAAGATTTGTCTCAGTTCATCTGCTTGCAAAATGGTTGTTCAAGCATTGATAGGATAGAGTCGGAGATTTGGGTCAAAGAACCAATCAGTCAGGTATTCTTGCCCACTGAAATTTGTACTCTGATTTCTAGAGATTTCTTTAAACATCATTTAACAAAATTCTTCTTCATATAGTTCAACTGCTAGTGAACAAGTCAACAGGGTAACAGTAGCATGTTACTTGCTGTAGACATCATGTAAAGGACTTGCCAGACTTGCTGTCACCAAAACCCACTTTGGAGGAACCATTAAAAAATAAGAGCTTGGAAGAGCAGAGATGGATGTGAGGAAGGTTTACAAAGGAAGCTGGTCATTTCAAAGTTGCTAAAGAAACATTCAACTCATTGAGAGCTTAGAATCCATCTCGTGCCTTCTTTCACTGCATCAAGTCTGCAACAGGGTATCATGTTCTACCAACAGATAAACAAATAAAATAAAATAAAAAATAAATCAATAGTGTTTTTTTTTTTTTTTTTTGGTGCAGGTCTTTTTGAGTTACATTGCTTGGTATTGTCTTCAGAATTGTGTTGACAACAACTCCGTTCACCACTGACAAAAGATGAAAATTGCCAAAGATATTCGAATATTATTTTCTTGTTCTGTATGTTGGAGAATTGGTTGTTTAGAATTTAGATACCCTTTACCAGTTTTCTGGATTAGTGTCATAGGCCTATATGAATCAGATGTTTGTCAGCCATTACTAATCTGTTTTTAATCTGACATTAGTAAGGCGGTGAGGATCCCATGGCCCCATTGCCAAAAGGACAGATGAGCCAGACAAACCTGTGACTTTGATAATTTTGATGGAGTGACTCCTGCCACAATGAGTATACCTTAATCCATCAACATAGTGTTTTCTTTGATGTAATTGAAGTATTGAACACGCAAAAAAAGAAGTTTGTTTGTCAAAGATCAAACTACCGGACTCCAAAATGATACATGACTTGATAAGAGTTGGAACACAGTTTAAAACATAGCACTTTACCCACCTTTCACCTCCTCTGCTGGGGTATTATGGCCTTTGGAAATACATCTTTCTTCAAGTTGTTCACATAACTCAGTAAGGGTGTATATGGACATCTCCTTGAGACTGAAAATGGAAAAACTTAAGTTTTGTACACATGACTCATTAAAGGACTCTTCATCAAGTTCCGGGCTCCAAATGGCCCGAGTGTCTCCCCTTTGCTGTAATGGAGTTCCTGGCAGGCACAGTAAACCCGCCTCACACCCACCCCCGATCTGCTGAGATTTTGTTTGTAGTTGAGGGGAGCCTTGAGGTGGGATTAGTTGATACCACCAACAAGCTTTACACTCAAACTCTCCAACTGGGTGACATGTAGTGTGTTTGCAAAGGGACTGGTGCACTATCAGTACAATGCCAAGGCTGACCAACCTGCCATGTACCAGTTTTTTGGAATTCAGTGGAAGAAATACCAGTTTTTTTGGAATTTACTTCTTCTAGTATTACAAGTGCATCTGAATCAGATGTGCATCGGCCATAACTAATCTGTTTTTTAATCTAATATTAGTAAGGCAGTGAGGATCCCATGGCCCCCAGTGCCAAAAAGACATATGAGCCAGACAGACCTAGCAATGATTGTATCTAATCTATCAACAATGCATTTTCTTTGACGTAATGGAACACACAAAAACAAAAGTTTTTTTGGAAAAGATCAAACTATTTTAACTTTTACAAGCAATGATGTATATAAGAAGAGCAATTTAAGTTTCTTTCTTTGAAATTTGAAAGCCAATTACAAGGAATAGCATAAGTAAACACCTTTGAACATTGAAAAGGTGATTTATTTTCCACATGACAAAAATATAAAAGATCAATTAACTGGAGGGTGTTGCTTTATTCACTATGAAGGTCCTTCTAGCTCAGGCTAATTTGCGAGTCCAGCCTTGAGTTTTCGAATGGTGGCAACATTGGTTTTGAAAGACTTTGCTAAGATTCCATCAAAGATGCTAGTGTTGAAAACAGTGCTAGGAATTGACACAGTTCCAGCACTAGCACTGCCAAATGCAGAGACTGCAAATGCAAAAATCTTCTCGTCCTGGTTGTACTGGTAGTGAACAAGTCCCTTAGGAAATACAAACATGTCACCTGTTTGAAGCGTCTGAGTAAAGAGCTTGTTAGTAGTGTCGACAAAACCAACTTCAAGGGAACCTTCAAGGAGAAACAAGAGCTCGGCTGCATGAGGATGGGTGTGAGGGGGGTTGACAGAGCCAGCCAGGTATTGGAGAACTGCAAGAGAAACACTCTGCCCATTAAGAGCTGGGAATTCAGCCATGCTAGCTTTCAGAACCTTAAATTTTGTTGGGGGCTCTGCCCCATTAAGAACCCGCATGCCAGTAAAGGTGAATAGGTTTCCATCAACTGGTGTGTTTGGCGGGACTTCAAAGTCTTTAATGATGTCTGGATCGCCTGCCATTGCTAAACGTAGAGTGGCAATCACAAGCACCAGTTTGAAAAACAGTTCATGCTTTGATGCCATGGTTGCCATGTTTGAACTAAGGGGAGGAGAGGAGAAAATTAGTAAGTGAACTAGAACTATATTAAAGGATATCAGGCTTTTACTTTTGAATTTGATCAATGACAGGAGATGTCAATTTGTAGAGCTAGATATCAGTGGATTGAATAAGGATTGTACCCAAAAGCAAGTTCAAGAGACAGAAAAATGCAATTGAAAACTACAATGACCTTGTTCTATATGATGTATCTTGATATTGTCAATTGGATTTTAAATATGCCAAAGGATTCGCATATACTTATCCATGACTACGTTGATTTTGTTGTTAAGAGTCTCTAATGATGATTTGGTGGAAAGTTACAACAATAGTGCTTCTTCCTATGATGTTCTTCAGCTACGATTCCTCATCTTTATTTTCAGGTAGAGCCATGATTAGAAAGACAAAGAAGAAGCCTTGTGAACTTCAAGCAGAGCTGGCCATCTGACACTGCAACTTTTCTAATTACAAATGAAGTTGAATAACCCAAGCTCTTACATACATTAATGTAGAATTGATGAAATTTTAATTGATTCAGGATGCCAGTCCTCTTTACTAAATATTGAGGGGAGCCTTATCATTATTTTATTTCTTTTTGAACTTTAGTAAATGGTTGCCTAAGAAGGCAAACAAAAAGAGGAGCATACATTTGAAAAGACTGTCCAAAAGAGTTTCATTCACCAAGGGATAATTTCCCTTTCACAAACAACTATTGGAAACACTATAAGCAATCTTCACTAAGCACATGACTGCATTACCCTTTTCCTTTACAATATGGTTGGCCATCTACAAGGTTATGACCTAGCAATCTGCCAAAGTTGTATGAGACAGGAATGCTTTGAATTTGTATTTTATAATTTTATTTTCCAAGCAAGAGTACTGATTGTTTTCAGGTGTTGAAAACTTAGTACTTACAAGATGAGCTAACTGTCCTGTGGGGGTACTTACCTGTGGGGGTACTTATATTCTTCTGTTTCTGCTAGCTACAAGTGTCAGAGTAAGTAATCTAAACATTATCATGGACTTCATAGCATAGATAATCTAAAGCCATCACACAAATTTCTTTAATTATAAAGAGTTATGTGGAAACTTCAACAACGACTAGCCAGCAAACTTTAAATGACAGGCGCTGGCATGGAATAATTTCCAGCTCTCTCAACATTCAGCATCTCCTTCTGATACTTGAATCTTGCTCATTGATGTTGACATCAGCCTTTAAGCAGGTTTTTCCAGCACCTCGACCAAACTTTACACCCAAACTCTCCAACTTGAGCGCCAACAGAGGGATGGTGACAGTGCTCTCTGCCTTTAGTAGTGCTAATGGTTGATGGTGCTGTGGACATTCCAACCAAAATTTTGGCTGCCAGCCCTTTGGCAATGCCATCCTTTTTCAAGGCCTCTAAAACTGATAACGCAACCATTTCAAAAGATTCATGCCTGCCTTGCAGCCAAGGAGTAATTAGAAGCCAACTCTCCATTATTTCATTAGACCAGTTTTGGTTATACGCAATAATGTGTTGAGGGATTGGTACATTTTTGGAGGTACAAATTCTAGAAATACAATTGATCATCCACAAATTCATCAGTTTCAGATCATTTCTATGTACCAACAGCCTTGCAAGGGAGTCAATGAGTAATAGAATGGAAACAAGAGGTACAAATTCTAAGCAGAGAACAGCTTTACTGATAATGAGCAAATCTCTCGGGGACATGAAAAATGTCGCTACCTGTTCTTAGCCATTTTGATTAATACAACTTGTGTTGTAAAACTGTATAAGAAAAAAAATCCCTTTTCAAAAGCGCACAGCAAGATCAATTGCCGAAATATACAAAAGTTGAGAAAGCGAAACAGTTCACTAAGCTAGTAACAAGCTATGACTGCAACTAATGCAAATGCTTGGATTATTGACAACATTGCTGTAGGGAAACATTAGCATGTCATTTGCTTCAAACAATAGTTTAATTTTCTTTAAACAACATCAGTTCTTCAACAAGATGTCATTTTCTACAAATGCATAAATAAGTAAAATAGAATAAAAAGGAAAAAGAAGAAGAAAAAAGAAAAAAGAAAATCTGTAGCTTTTTTTTTTTTTGTTTCAGGTCTTTTTTGAGTTGCATTCATTGGTACTGTCTTCAGAATTGTCCTGACAACAAATCCTTTCACTACTGACAAAGACAACAGTCCAAAAGATGACAATTAATTGCCAAAGATATTCGAATATTATTTTCTTGTTCTGTATGTTGGGGATTTGGTTGTTTAGACTTTAGATACCCTTTACCAGTACAAATCTGTATTTTATCTAACTTTAGTTAAGGCGGTGAGGATCCCATGGCCCCAGTGCCTAAAAGACATATGAGCCAGACAGACCTGTCAATTTAAAATTGTGATGAAGCGACTCCCGCCACAATGATTGTATCTTAATCCATCAACACAGCATTTTCTTTGATGTAATTGAAAACACAATACCAGAAGTTTTTTTGGAAAAGAGCAAACTACCGGACTCCGAAAAGATTAATGACTTGACAAAGAGTTGGACACAGTTTGAAAAATAGCACTTTAGCCACCTTTCGCCTCCTCCGCTGGGTTACTATTGCATTTGGAAATACATCTTCCTTCAACTTGTTCACATAACTCAGTAAGGCTGTATATGGACTTCTCCCTGAGATTGGATAGGAAAATGATGACTTTTTGTATACATGACTCAGTAAGGATGTGTGTATAAGGACCTTCATCAAGTTTTTGCTTCTTAACTCTTTAATTCACTTGCTAACTCTTTTTTTGGCCTAAATCAGCATTTATCCAATTTGCAAAATCTCCTGCCCTAACCACAAGTTTTTGCATCATAATTTTGTACTCATTGTTAGAAAAGACAAGACTCATGTGTAATCACAATGCATTATAAAACAAAGAAGGATTACAAGGGAGAAGTAGGAAGTGAAGAGAGATCTTATTGATACAATGCTTGTACAAAATGAGATAAGTTTAAAAGGAAGATTATGAGCTATATATAGGAGAGGATGAAAGACAACAATCTAAAATCAACCTAACATTAACCTAACCAACCTAACATCAACCTAACCTTTCTTGACAATAGACTAAACCTAACAAACCTAACCTTTCTTGACAATGGAGGATACTTACATGTTCACATTAACAGCCCCCCTCAAACTTAAGTAAGAAAAACAGAGAGCTACTTGAGTTTGGAGAAAATATGATAGAAACGTTGAAGGGACGCCAGAGAATGGTCGGAGAGACGCCTGGGGTCAGCCATACGATTGTTAGAATGACGCCGGAGATCAACCGGGGGATGGCCAGAAGGATGCCATAGGATAACCAAAGAGACGCCGAAGGTCGGCCGCAGGATGGCCGAAGGGATGCCATAGAATGACCGGAGAGACGTTGGAGGTTGGCCGTAGGATGGCCAGAGGGACGCCACAGGATGATTGGAGAGACGCCGAAAGTCGACCACAGGATGGTCGGAGGGATAGCAGTCATAGTAGAAGGAGAAGACAGGCAACAGTAGTAGCAGAAAAAGGAGTGAAAGAAATCAGGTTGGTCGAAGGATGGCCAGATGGACTTCAAAGGTCAGCCGGAAGATGGCCAGAGGGATGCCAGATTAGGCTAGCCAGAGGGTGGCCGAATATCGGTCAGAAGATGGCCAGAAGGATGCCAGATTAGGTCAGCCAAAAGATGGCTAGAGGGACGCTAGAGGATGGCCAAAGGGACGACAAATCAGGTCAGCCGGAGGTTAGCCAGAGGGACATCAGAATATTTATAGAATGGAAAAGGAGTCTAGTTCTCTATTATCCACCTTGAAACTTAAGTAGGAAAACACAGAGAGCTACTTGAGTTTGGAGAAGATAACAGAGCAGAACCAGCAAAAGCAAATGCTAGAATCAGACTAAGCAGAAGAAGCAGAATCAGCAGACAAGGACTTCTTAGGATAGACTGAGTAGAACGAAAAACAATGGGCGCATCAAAAGAAGATGGCAAAGAAGATCAGACAAGAAAGAGCTAGCAGGAGGAGCACGATCAGCAGATGGGGACTCCTTAGGATAGACGGTAATAGGAGGTACAAACAATATAGTGGGTGTATAAAAAAAAGAGCCAACAAGAGGAGCACGATCAGTAGACGGGGACTCCTCAGGATAGATGGTAATAGGAGATGCAAATGCTATAATGGGCGGTTTAGAAGGCCCGGTATAGTCAAGAAATATCGACTCAGAAGGTCCGAGACAGTCAGGAAATGTCGACGTTTGAGATAGTCAGAAAATGTCGACTCAAAAGGTCCGAGAATGGTAGGAAACGAGTTGAACCGGTCAGAGATGGCCCAACCCCAACCACTGTGTGTGGTTGTGGTTGTTGAATTATGGGTGAGGCTGGTAGAGAAGACGTTGACAGAAAAGGAGGATGTTGAGATGAAGATGTTGGCGGCGAAGGACTTTACTTACGGTGAGAGCCCTAGTTGAGCGGTCCAAGAGGTGGACCACTATGTGTGGTTGTGGTTATTGAATTATGGGTGAGGCCGGCAGAGAAGACGCCGACAGAAAAGGAGGATGTTGAGATGAAGATGTTGGCGGCGATGGACTTCACTTACGGCGAGAGCGTGAGTTGAGCGGTCCAAGAGGTGGATGGTGGCGGTTGAAATGCCGACGGTGGCCCAAGAGGAGGATGGTGGTGGTTGAGATGCCAGCGGCAGTCCAAGAGGAGTACAGTGGCGGTGGAGATGCCAGGAGTGGTCCAAGAAGAGGACAGTGGCAGTGTAGATGCCGGCGGTGGTCCAAGAGGAGGACAGTGGCAGTTGAGATGCCGGCAATGGTCCAAGAAGAGGATGGTGGCTGTGGAGATGCCGGGAGCTGTCCAAGAAGAGGACAATAGCAGTGGATATGCTGGCGGAGGTCCAAGAGGAGGATGGTGGCAATTGAGATGCCGGCAGCGGTCCAAGAAGAGGATGGTCGCAGTGTAGATACCGGTGGCAGTCCAAGAGGACGGTGGCTGACGGCATCCCAGAGGAGGATGGTGACGGTGGAGATAAAGAATAAGTAGAAGTAAAAGAAAAAGATTTGAGGGTGGCCAAAGAGGAGGAAGAAAACTTTAGGAGTTCTGAGGTGAAAAATCTCTTGAAGGGCAATCACATAGCATACTTTCCCTTGGCTCTAATACCATGTTAGAAAATATAAGACTTATGTGTAATCACAATGCATTATAAAGTAAAGAAGGATTTCAAGAAAGAAGTAGTAAGTGAAGAGAGATCTTATTGATACAATGCTTGTACAAGATGAGATAATTTTAAAAGAAAGATTATGAGCTATATATAGGAGAAGATGGAAGACAACAATCTAACATCAACCTAATATTAACCTAACCAACCTAACCTTTCTTGACAATGGACTAAACCTAACACACCTAACCTTTCTTGACAATGGAAGATGTTTATATGTTCACATTATGTTCACATAAACACTCACAATGTGACAAAGCAGAGGGATCAAGGGGGTATTAGGTTGCAAATAGAAGAGCAACCAACAAACCTTCTTCGGGGCCATCCATTTATCAAAAAAAAAAATGCAATAGAACAGATATACATGAATGAACAACTAGTTTTGTTGTTTGACAACCACATTTTTTGCCTTTGTCAGTCTCCTGTTTATCCTCTTTAAATCACATGAGCCTGACACCAACAAAGTTGAGATAGTCTCAAAATACCATTATCATTTGAGAGAATTGAGAACGTTTCTTATTTTTCATCAAAGGCTTGATTTGGATTGGCCCCAGCTGTTCCAGTAGAGATTATGTGCCCTACCCAACCTATAAAGCATAATGTAACTGGCAACTGATTAAGGCTTGCAGTCTTGAGCAGGCATTGAGAATTGAAAACTACAATGTCCTTGTTTTAGATTATGTTTCTTGATATTGTCAATTGGATTATATATAATCCGTAGCGCTGAATTCAATTTCATACCCTACCATGTATTCAGGATATGTTTCTTGTTGTTTTGGATGATGTGAATTGCAGGCAGCAATCAGCATTTTGTGATAATATCCATACAGTGATTTGCTGCAAGTAATAACAGTCATGCCTTTCTTTTCACGTTATTATCTGTATTTCTGTCTGTAGTTTCAGGTTGAGCCATACATGGAAAAGGAATGAGCAAAGCCTTGCAAAATCAACCATAGCCGGCCATCAAACCAGCTATACAAATATGTTGTCAAGTGGCACTAATTATAACACAAGTATCAATTCTCCTGACGGTTGTTTGTGTCACCAAGGGTACCCACCATGGCCTTAAATCTGTTCAAATTAGTTACTTTCTTTCTATTAGTTGCCATTGTAGCAGCAAGCGATCCAGACATCACCAAAGATTTCATAGTCCCCGAGAATATTACAGGCATCGATGGAAATTTCTTCACCTATACTGGAACACGCAGATTATTTGGTGACGACTACCCACCAAACTTTAAGGTGACAAAAGCTAGCATGGCAGAGTTCCCCGCTCTAGACAGCCAGAGTGTATCCTTTGCTGTACTGGAGTTCCCAGCAGGCACAGTGAACCCGCCCCACACCCACCCCAAGACTGCTGAGCTTCTGTTTGTAGTTGAGGGGAGCCTTGAGGTGGGATTGGTTGATACCAAGCTTTACACCCAAACTCTTCAACCGGGTGACATGTTTGTGTTTCCAAAGGGACTGGTGCACTATCAGTACAACGCCAAGGCTGACCAACCTGCCACTGCTATCTCTAACTTTGGTAGTGCTAATGCTGGCACTGTTTCTGTTCCTACAGTGGTGTTTGCCACAGGAATAGATGCCAACATTCTTGCCAAGGCCTTCCAAACTGACATTGCCACAGAAAATCAAGGCTGGTGTAGCAGGCAAAGCCTAAATTCAGAAAATTAAGGCTGGTGTCTCCATTTTTTTTCCTTTATGAAATACCACCACTATATCATGCATTGAAATCAGCGTAGCACTGTAATTTTTTGAAAGCAATGAATAAGAATCCTTTGATCATTAACCCATTGAAGACCAGTTCTGCTTAATTTTTCTTTAGTTAAACAATAATTAGAGGCAATGCACACCTAACAATTTTCATTTTCTTGTCAAACTTGTTTAGTAAATGGGTAGTTCAGAAGACAAACAAATAGGTAAGTTTGCATCAAAGGTACAGAACCACAAAGTTCCTTTAACAAACAAGAATTGAAAACACTTGAATCTATCTTCCACAACCATGCAATCAGTTAATTAATTGGTATGTCGACACATTGTGATTGAACTACATAATTGTACGAAAAATCCAAGCCTTTATATAAAGTGATTCTAAATTGATGAATTTTTAAAAGATTCAGGGTGCCATCCTCTTTAGAAAATATTAAATATATGCACTCAATGATTGATTTTTTTTTCTTTTCAAACTTTAGTAAATGGATGGCTAAAAAGGCAAACAAAAAGGGAAGCATACATTGCAAAAGACAGTCCAAAAAAAGTCCAAACTGGGTAGGAGTTTCATTCACTCTATGAACTTTATACCCGAACTCTCCAACTTGAGTGTCACCAGAGGGATGGTGCACTATCAGGACAGTTCCAGTGCTGAGCAACCTGCCACAGTGCCCTCCACCTTTAGTAGTGCTCATGGCTGGTGGTGCCGTGGACATGCTGACCAAAATCTTGGCCGCAAGCCCCTTGGCGATGCCATCCTTTCCACGGCCTCCAAAACTGACGTCACAACCATTTCAATGGTTCATGCCTGTGCCTCAGCCAAGGACTAATTAGAAGCCAAATCTCCATTCTTTCATTAGACGGTTTTAGTTATATGTAATAGGTACAAATTCTAGAAATACAATGGATCATGTGCAAATTCATCAGTTTCAGATCATTTCTGCGTATAAATAGGCTTGCAAGAGAGCAAATGAGTGATAAAGTGGAAACAAGAGGTACAAATTCTAGGCAGAGAACAGCTTTACTGATAATTATTGGCAACATTGCTGTTGTCGTAGTCTCTAATGTTCCAGAACCTACTACAGATAACACTCAAGGAGGCTTTTGCTGAGACATAGGTATAAAAATAATGACAATTTCAGAATCTGTTTGAAATTAGAATTATAGAGTAATTTCACAAGATATTATTATGCTTTATAACCTAAATAGAGAATAAACAGAATATGGTGAAGCCATGCATTGAGCTAAATTTAAAATCATGTTCTCCTACTGAAATTATTACTCTCGCACTTCTTCCCTGAAGCACAACGTCACTGGTAACTGATAAGGCCAGCAGTCTTGAGCAGGCCTACAAAGCTACAACCACTGCAAGGAGTTGAAAACCAAAATGTCCTTATTGGATTCTATAATATCTGTAACACTGTACACAATTTCATATCCTACCCTGTACTAGCAATATGCTTATCGTTATTTTGGTCCTTTTGGATGTCTCTCTGTTCATGTTATAGCTGTAGTTTCAGGTTGAGCCATACATCGAAAAAGATATGAACAAGCCTTAGCCGGCCATCAAACCTGCTACTTTGGTGATCACAAATGAAGCTCAACAGACAACCCACCCTATAAATATGTTATCAAGTGGCACTAATTCTAACACGTCTCAATTCTAACCCAACATGGCCTTAAATATCTTCAAATGAGTTCTTTTCTTTCTATTAGTTGCCGCTGTAGCAGCAAATGATCCAGACATCATCAAAGATTTCATAGTCCCAGAGAATATTGCAGCCATCGATGGAAATTTCTTCACCTATACTGGAATGCGCGGGGTATTTGATAACCCACCAAACTTTAAGGTGACAAAAGCTAGTATGGCAGAGTTCCCGGCTCTAAATGGCCAGAGTGTCTCCTTTGCTATGCTGGAGTTCCCCGCAGGCACAGTAAACCCACCCCACACTCACCCCTGATCTGCTGAGCTTTTGTTTCTAGTTGAGGGGAGCCTTGAGTTGGGATTGGTTGACACCACCAACAAGCTTTATACCCAAACTCTCCAACTGGGTGACATGTTTGTGTTTCCAAAGGGACTACTGCACTATCAGTACAATGCCAAGGCTGACCAACCTGCCACGGCATTCTCTGCCTTTGGTAGTGCTAATGCTGGCACTGTGTCTGTTCCTACTGCAGTGTTTGCCACTGGAATAGATGCCAACATTCGTGCCAACACCTTCAGAACCGACGTTGCCACTATTCAGAAAATCAAGGCTGGTTTAGCAGGCAAAGCCTAAATCAAGGCTGGTGTCTCCATTTTTTTTTTTTTACTTTATGAAATGTCACCCTAAATCATGTGTTGAAGTCAGTGTGGCACTTTTACTTAATTTTTCAAAGCAATGAATAAGAATCCATTGATCATTCACCCATTAAAAAGCAGTTTGTCCTTAATTTTTCTTTATTCAAACAATAACGGGATGCTCCGCACAACCATCAATTTTCGTATTCTTATAAAACATGTTCAGTAAATGGGTAATTCAGATGACAAACATATAGGTAAGCTTGCATCAAAAGGACAGTCCCAAAAAAAAAGTTCCTTTTAACAAACAAGAATTGAAACCACTTGAATCCATCTTCCACAACGATATAATCAGTAAATTCATTAATTGGTATGCTGACACATTTTGATCGACCATCCATCCCGGGGATTTTTCTAGCAATCTGCCAAATTTCTATGAGCTAAGTTGAACCAGAATTATACTATCTCTGTCTCAGTTCATCTGCTTCCAAGTTACAAATGATTTTTCAATCACTAATAGGTCATATGGCCTGAGATATTTGGGTTAAACAACCGGCTAGTCAGGTATTCTTGCCCACACAAATTAGTAATCAAATTCCTAGAAATTGTGTGTGGCACCTATCCTAGTCCAAAACCATTGGCTCATTGGCAAACTGGTGAAATCATTTTATTCACTTTTAGATTTCTTCCACCTCATGTGTTTTCTGTTTTCCCTGCATCCTACACAATGTACGTCTTAAATTTAATAGAGGAACAATGATATGATAATTTTAAGTAAAAAACAAGTCAGTAGCGATTGAGGCATTATTTTAATTCTAGCTCGAAGCAAGAAGGTGAATTGAAAGGTCTTCCCTCAATTGCTACAATGGTGCATCATTAACCTCGGAAGCAAGAGCTTGGAAGGGCAGAGATGGATGTGAGGAAAGTTTACAAAGGAAGCTGGTTATTTTAAAGTTTGCTCGAGTAACATTTCACCAATCGAGAGCTTAGAGTCCATCTGGTGCCTTCTTTCAATACCCTGTACGTTGGAAGTGAATCAACCTGCCAAAAACCTTCATGGCATGTTTAAAGGTAAAATCATAGACTGGGGTAGGCAAATAGAGTTTCAAAACCATTCTTGCATGATAGTGCGTAGAGCAATCACTAGAAGTTCCTAAAACAATCACAGAAAATGGCCTCAGTGGCTGCATCAGTTCTTTAGCTAGATATCGGCCTCTACCATTAGGTAAACACAGACAGGTCTATCCTTTTTATCTATCTCTCTGTCCTTTTTCATGTGGAGGTCTTTTTTGAGTTTCATTGCTTGGTGTTGTCTTCAGCATTGTCTTGAAAACAAATCCTTTTACTATTGACAAAGACAACAGTCCAAAAGTTGAGGATCGCCAAAGATATTCGAATATTATTTTCTTGTTCTGTACGTTGGAGATTTGTTTGTTTAAATACCCTTTTACCAATAAGCGCATACGAAGCCAGACAGACCTGTCAATTTAAAAACATTGTGATGGAGATGCCACAATGATTGTATCTTAATCTGTCAACACAGCAATTTATTTCATGTAATTGAATATACAAAAACAGAAGTTTGTTTGGAAAAGAACAAACCACTGGACTCCGAAAAGATTAATAACTTGATAAGAGTAGTAACAGAGTTTCAAAAATAGCACTTTACCCATGTTTAAGCCCAAAGAAGTTTTTTACATAGTCAATTTCTCCACCATGTTTATATGTACTTGATCAACCTTAACTTTTCTCAACGAGATGGTGCCAATTAATGAGAGCCAATCTTGAATATGTGTGCATCCGTTTGTGTGCGCGCGCATGCGCGTGTGTGAGAGAGAGAGAGAGAGCATATGTAAACTCTATCCAAGGAACAAAATTTCCATTTGTTTCCACCAAAACGGCCGAAACGTTTCCGTTTCCTAAGGGACCGAAACGAAACACTAGTAGAATAACGAAACACTATTATTAAAATCAAAACACACTGAAACATAGAAAAATGCACTAAAACATAATGCTATATACCTAAACAATAAGTTGTATTAACCCAAATTTAAAGTTTTTATAAAAGGTGTACAATTTTTATACAAAAGATTGTATTTTACTATTTTAATATTTGTCATTTTTGAAATGTTTCCGAAACATTCCGAAACATTTCCGAAATGTTTCTGAAACGTTTCTGTTTCTGAGTCAACCGAAACGACCACTTAAAACGAAATTTTGATCCTTGACTCTATCATAATTGACCACTAGCTGTCTACAGCTCCTCGGTTTGTTCATGGCCTTGTCAATTCAGACAAGATAGAAGAAAACATAAAACAAACATAGTGAACCTCAACAGCAGCCACCAAGGAAACAGTATAAATGAACGGTTAAATAATATCCATTCACAACAATATCTACACCAGGAAAAACATCACTTACATTTAGCTATCAGATTAGCTGTTAATCTTGCAGCTTATCAACCATGGCCAAGATCTCTACCAGACTCATTATCTTGCTGCTTCTTGCTTTTGCCATCACCACCTCCAGGAAAGCATTCGCAAGTGATCCTAATATCCTTTCGGACTTCATTGTCCCACTAAATTGCAGTTCTGTCTATGGGAAATGTTTCACCTACACTGGCATGCGCGGTTTTTTGGACAACTTCCCTCCTAAGAACTTTACAGTGGCAAAAGCTACCATGGCCGAGTTCCCGGTTCTTAATGGGCAAAGCGTGTCCTATGCCGTGCTCCAATTCCCGGCAGGTGGCATTAACCCGCCTCACACACACCCTCGCTCTGCTGAGCTTCTTTTCCTTATTTTTGGTACTTTGGAAGTGGGGTTTGTTGACACCAAAAATGTGCTCTATACTCAAACAATCAAGCAGGGAGACATGTTTGTGCTCCCAAAGGGGCTTCTTCACTACCAGTATAACCGCAACCACAAGAAACCTGCCATTGCGATTTCTGCATTTGGAAGTGCCAGTGCTGGGACAGTTTCAATGCCAATGTCAATCTTCTCCACTGGAATCGATGATGAGATACTTGCCAAGTCATTCAAGACTGACATTAATACCATTAAAAAGGTGAAAGCAGGAATTGCTAAGCCCTGAAGTTGAAGCTAGCTCCCTTTAATGTTGTTCCCTACTAGTTTCTTAAGATTAGCTTTGCTTGTGTTTGAAAACAAATAAATGTCTTCACTTCTGTATTCTGCTTCATCAGTCATTACTTTCCTACATTCAAGAATCAATCTAGGAGTGGTTTGTTTTTCTTAAAAACAGTAGTTATCAAATTCAGAATTTGCTGCTACAAATGTTTTGCCATTTTATCTCATCTCAGCTGTTGCACAACATTTACGTTGGAAGTCTTTGATACAACTAATTTGGATTAACATCTTCTTATACTATTAGTGTTGCAACATTTTATTTTCTTCAGAAGTAGCAGAATAGTAGATTAGAAAGCAAAAAAGTAAAATTAACGCTATGTTTGGATCTTATATGTGTTAAGGGAAAAGAAAATGAAAACGAAATGAAATTACATATACATATTCATCTTTGATGGGTAGCCAAACAGGAAATGAATAGCGTAAGAGTATAAACATCTCTGAAAAAAAAAAAAAAAGGTTGGTGGCACAAGTAAATATTTAGGCAGAGGAATATTTGTTAAAGGATGTCCAGGTCTTTAACTATGTAAACTCCATGCATTGCATGAATGACGGTTAGCTAAAGGAAGCATGAGGAGAATTTGGCAGCAAGCCTACTCGGATAACAACAATTTTACTTGTTTCTCCTCAAAAAGCTCAGAATATATCTAGATGAAGAACAATCACTGAGACTTCATTGAATTGAAAATAGAAAATGGAAATCGGCCTGTGAGGCTGATTTACAGATTTTCTATTGTATTAGGCCTTCAACAAGATATGCTTATACTCTGTGCAGGTCTTTTGCAACCTAGTTTTTATTTCATTGTCCTTTAGGAATTGTCTTGACAAAACCCTTGTTTCTCTGACAAAGACAGCAGTCCAACAAGATTGGTTCTTTTTTCTTTTCTTTTCATTTTTTTATTTATTCTTATTCTATGCTATAGAGATTTGATTTGGAGGTTCCTTCAGTAGTTTTACCCTTTCTTCAATTTTGGGTCCATAGGAATCAGATGTCCCTTAGCCATGACTGAATTGTTTTTCCTTCAGCTTTGGTCAGTTGGTGAAGATCCCATGTCCAAATGCCAAAAGAACACTTATAAAGGTTTGCTCTTTACGACAGTTATGTCTTAAATGCACAATGAGCATTTTCCTTTATATAATTGAATCAAAACCACCGAGATTTACAAAGAAAACATCATCAAGTAACTGGACGTGATCAAAATTAACAACACATGAAGAGTTTCAGAAGAAGCAGTTTTCCTCCCTCTTGCCTGTTTTGTTGGGGTACAATTGCACTTTACTGTGGTGGTTTAAATACCCCATTGCCATGTGATATATGCCACATCGGCCTCTTCGGCCAAGTGTTCAGGACGTGTCGGGCATAATGAAATGAATGCAGGCAGACAGCATTTTAAGTGTGCTTGGGTCTGCCCTACCGCGTAAATTATCTCATCCCGTACCTCCACCTAGGCTGAGAGGTAAGCCTCGACATGCCAAACAATCTTTGGTAGTCACCCCGAAAATTCTGGGGTCTGGTTGCTCAGTGGTTTGAGACGAAGTTGTCGCCGTGGAATTATACTCCAACCAAGAAAGGGAGACTTCCCCACCTAGTTTCCCGTGCCTACAGGGAAATGTAATTAGAGGACAACCTTTATTATTGTTAGAGCCTATTCATACTTCATAGAGAGCCTCTATTTAAGAGATGCCTACTCTCCTTATCATAACATCTTGACAACTACCATTTCTACAATGGTCTTGTTCTGCTCATACGTTTGCGCAGGTGTTATATCAATCTTTATTTTGTCACATTTGATTCACAGAGTTGCAGCAAGCTGAAATCAAGTCATGATTTCAAGCAAGTCAATCTTTCAAGTATTGTGTTCGCGTGACTTGTCCAGAAAATATATAAAAGCATGGCTAGACATATCCCTTTACAAAAAAAAAAAAAAAACAAACAAAGTCTGGCTAGTATGTGCTCTTAATATACATTTTAAGTATGCTTTGCATTGTTATACCAAATGCTGAAACTTGTGTTTTCACAATTTTCAACATTGAAAATACAACTACTAACACTATGTACAACTAGACAAAACATGCTTAAAATGTGACCTAAAAATACATGTTAGCATTTGCCAAAAACAAAATACACAAAAAGCTAAAAACTTATCAAGCCATCATCAAGTTATGAGCTACCTACAGCTTACTTACAATAGCCCTGAACTCTACCTAGCAGACCCATTTTCTTACTGCTAAGCATTCGCCAGGGCAGCCTACAGGATAGCATAGCAAGCGAGCGATCCTAAGTCCCTGACATCACTTCAGACTTCATTGTCCCACTAAGTTTACAGTTATGTTGACTGAAAGTTCTTGACATAGGCCGGGATAACTTGCCGCCAGAGACACTGACCGTAACAAAAGTTAGTACAGCGTGAGTTCCCGAGTCTTTAATGGGTAACTCTGCTAATGGAACTTTGAATTTGGAGTCGGTGGGTACCAAAAACATGTTTTGAAACTTTAAAACTCGAGGGTAAGGGACATGTTTGTGTTTCAAAGGGGTTTGCTCACCATCACTAGAGCCCATGCACAAGGAACCAGCCATCGAAATTTTCTCTTTGATTGCTACCTGAACTTTTACCAATTACATCTGAATATGCTCCTCCTTGAACAGTTAAACACACGTAAATTGAAAACAAATTCCAGCACGTCTACATCCAAACCCCTTCAAAGGAGACGCGAGTGCAAGAGAAGAACAGAGGCTTGCAAAACTAAATGACAGCAACACAAAAAGCAGCTAGTAAAGGCAGTGTTAAAGTAACAATCCTAGTCCTTTGCAAGGACAACTTTCAATCTTCCCAATCGGATGTTATAATTTCCCAATGAGATGGTCACAATTTCCCTTCCAAAGCAAGTAGACAAATTTGGGACACTACTCAACACAACCAGAAATTTCAAACACAGATTAACTCGAGAAAATGGAGAGTTCCCTGCCCTCCGAATGCCAATAGGGTGTCTGAATAAAATTACTTTGACTACATGCCAACTGATTTTCCATCAACATACTAATCCTAAATTAGAGAGCAATATTTCTTATTTACTACATTTACATCAATGAGTCAAGTCTTCTTAACTTAAGGGGGATATTGCTTTTCTTCCACATCTTCCTCACCTACAACAGCATAAATACACAACTACCTTGCAAGTTGAAGATCCCCATCAACCAACACATACAACACAAAAGGGATAGTGAAAGAGGTAAGGAAAAACTTCTCAATTATATTAGTCCATTGTGCAATTTTCCCAGCCATGAAAAATCATTAATCAGACAGTGAGCCAGAAACATAACGCATATGGAGAAGCAAATAAGCCATGCCACCTATAAATGCAAAAGCGTAGAATGAGCTAAAGTCGAGATCTACTTAGAAAATCAAGAACTGAATTGAAAAGCATGGCTGAAGCCATTACCATTCAAGATCAACAAGGGTCACACTTAATACAAAGAACAAGTCTCATCAAGAGTTATGGGAAGTCATATACATTTATATGTCATGAGTACTTCCAAAGCAAGCGCATGATCAGTCAGTGAAGACAACCATTTCAGCTCTTATGAGGCTCTTCTCCAGCTTTCTGATAAAGAAAAGATGTCAAATGTGTAAGACTGGGAAATGAACAAGAAAACAGTACAGTGCAAGGCAATAAAAAATTAATTATAACACAGAGATCAACGAGGGAGATCGAGAGTCAATAGCAAAAGCTGGCACATAGCCACATGCTGAATTGTACCTTCAATGGTGGCTAGACATAGAATACTAGTTTACAGTTCTTAAATCTCCATTGAAGTGAATTATGCAGCACCCACCAACTCTTGCCAGAAAATGTCAACATGCAGTTTAGATCCATCATTCTGAGATCAAATCCATGATATCCTGCGTTGAAGATATCAATATACGTGCCTACCACCCCTCTATAGAAAAACACCTTTTTCTTTTTCCAATTCAGAAAGGGGTGGAATGAAGTTGTGAAAAAGATATATTTTATAAACAAGGCAGAAAGTTACAAATTCTTGGAGATGAAGGTACCATGTAGCTCAGTCATCATAGCCTAAAATACAATGAACATCAATGAGTATGTCCTTCTAAGCATCACCATAAATCTAACCAATTCTATAAAATAGACAAGAGCAAAAAGCAAAATCTCCTATCATCTACACTAACGAACAATGATGCCCAACAAAGGTGTGAGAAATTCAGTTTCTAAGATTACAGACAATGGATCGCAATAGGGTTATTGGTGTCCAAAAGCATGTGTTGATGCAGTTTTAATAGTATTTTTTTTCATTTTTCCAATTATAATTAATTAAAAAAGAAATACTGGAGAAAATACATATGACACAAGCAACTATCCAAGTTTCCAAGGAGAATGAAGAGCAATAGCAGAACACCCAAATCACAAAGATACATGGAAGCTTGTAAGACAACAAGCACATGGAATGCTACCAAATGAGCTGGAAGTAAGTAAAGTTTCTTGCTACAAGAACTGTGGAATAAATAGCAGAGAGTCAAAGGACACTATAACAAGAAATTACAGAGCTCTACCAGATAAGCATCAGTCTCTCCACATATAAAAAAATGTGTACATACATCCATATAATACAGGTGGAGGCACACTATATGTGTGTCCCTAACTCACAGTGACTCCACACATCCATTACTTCTATTCAACAGTCAATTACTCTCACCAATTCCAACCATCGCATTGCTATTCATTTAAAATTACAGTACTAACTTTAAAAAAGCTTCACATACCAAACTCTCATGTGTTGGCTTTATAACATTATAGATAAAGAAACAAATGGGTAAATTACACCAAGGCTCCCTCAACTATAATTGATTTTTACTTTACCCCTCCCCCCCAAAAAAAAACTATATCTATTTTAACTTTAATACCGATGTTCACTTTACCCTTCATCTATAAAATGCTAAACTTACACCCCTTGATGTATCAGAAATCTCACTCAAGTTAACACTTGATAGATGGAAATTACACTTTTACTCTTAGGTCTTTGATCAACTCTCTCACTCTCTCTCTCTCTCTCTCTCTCTCTCTCTCTCTCTCTTCCCTCTTCCTCTCTATCCCATCCCGCCACCTCGGCTGCCCAATCCCCACCCTGCCAATCCCACTGCTCAGCCCCTCCACCCCAACACTGCCCTCACTTCCTCCTCCAACCACCCCAACATTGCCATTCAAACACCCCCCCCCCCCCCAAAACAACCCCAAAAGCCATCTCCTTCCCTGTCCACCCCAACTGCTCAGCCACACCCCCAACACCACCCTCTCTTCCCCTCCACCCACCTTGATGCAGCCTCTGCTCCACCATCTCCTTCCCCCTCCACCGCACACCGCCATTCTCTCTCTCCCTCCACCCACCCCAACACCCCACTGCTAAGCCTCCCACCACAGCGCTGCCCTGTCCTCCCCCTCAACCACACACTGCCATTATCTCCTCCTCCCTCCACCAACCCCGACACCCCCACTGCAAAGCCACTGATTATGATCGTTACAGGTTCACACACAATACACATATTTATGATGGTAATAAACCGAAGTACAGTAGCATAATACGCCCGACTGCTAGAAACCTAGTACAAAGACACGTATATGTTTCTATTTTGTTCTGACAGCAACCAAACAGAGTATAATGATCAAACTCAATACAAAAGGACATTGGTTTGTTTCTTTATAATCAACAAAACAAAATAATTTAGATAACTAACTCATGAATTAACAAGAAACACCAAAAACCCTTACCTTCTCGGCCTTCTCTTTCTCGGCTTTCTCTTTCTCCGCCTTCTTCTTCATCTTCTCTATCTTCTCCCTCTCCATTTTCTTCACATTCACACACACAACCAACATCATCAAACAAAACCCTACCCTAACACGTACAAAAACGTACATATATGTATATATATATATAGAGAGAGAGAGAGAGAGAGAGAGAGATTGGGAGGAAAAAAATAGAAAAGGTAAGAACCTGGATGTAGATGGTCTCAGCAGCACGTTCTTCCTCGCTGAGGACGCGACCTTTGTCATCGCTGAAATAGCGAAGGCCTGAGGTTGCTGACCTTCGAGTGACCTCCATTAGACGACGCGCTGGGGTTCGCGAAACGACGGATCGCATTGCCATTGATGATGGGTCCGTGAGCTCTCCGGATATCTATATAGACTTATCTCAGGTGAAGAGTGACGAGTCACACTGAAGATTAAAGTCAACAGCAAACCCTAGGGGTTTTCTTATCTAGGACGGGGTAAGGTGGGGCCCGCTTCAAAAGCGGTTTTGGGAAACCGGGTGATCACCAGTTTCGTGCGGCGCACCATGGATTGTTTTTGACACGTAAGACCTGGTGGGAATTGGTCAGGTCAGGCCAAAAATTTGGGGGTCACGTCAGTGTGAAAGTACGGATCTATCCTTCATTTTAAAATGCACCTGTAATCTAAAATTTTAAAAATAAAAAATAGTAATAAGGAAAACTCGTATCAGGGGAAGATGCCTCTCCAGATATATATATGCATATTGCTCGTCTATCAACTTTGTTTATATAGATTTTGTTTTTCAATTAAAGGATGAGCTGTAAATTCAAGCCTTTGGAGTTCAAAATTTGTTAATTTTTTTAAGGTCAAACCGTGCGAGATTTATTCTCGTAAATTCTTTAATATTATCAGACTTGAAAAAGGATTAATTGAGATGAGCCTAAAATAATTCAAACATTTCTAATTGTATAATTAAAAAAATATTGTATGTTTTGATAGCTAAATTTATAATAGAGATGGATGTCACTGAACTTGCACCTTGTGCTATATTAGTAGAGATTAGTCCGGCTAGATTTCTAATCCAAATTTGTTATCCTAATCTTTGTTGTTTATCTCGAAGTTGATCGGACTACATAATAACTTAGTGGTTAAGTCTTTATACACAGTGAGGTCTGATACAATTGCCTTAATATGTTTAAGAGGTTAAGTTGTTTTTTATATACAAACAAAATTAGTTATAAATACATTACATATTCAAATAAACTTGAGTTGGGCTTTAAGCACTAACTCGGCTTCGAAAAACATAATTGAGCCCTATAACCTAAGCCCATTTGGCCTAAAGGATCTAAAAATTAATCCCACGTTCTATAATAATAAGAATGTACTGATTGAACCCCGGGCACAGCTTGGCGGTCAGTCGAAGGAGGGTAGGCAGCCTTGTGCATCCCGAGTTCGAATTCTGCTGCTAGCCCTTGAACGTCTTGCCATTTACTTAGGGTGTGGAGGCATGGGGGATTCACCCCTCCCAGTTTGGCTTGTATATATAAATTCTTTGTGTAGCTTGTATACGATGGTGTTCTGGGTTATAGAGTTAACGGACACCCTTAATTCGAAGAAACCATTTGCTCCGTTACACAAAAGACAAATCCATTTGTAAAGAAGTTTAATGAAATTAGGTCAAATGTGATTGCAAACAAGACAATTTCTTTTTAGTAAGGACAATTAAAATTAAAATTATAGCTAAAAATCTAGAATATTTGTTCAAAAAAAAAAATGAATTTTCTAAAATTGCCTTTAATTTTTTTTGAAGGTGTTACTGTTACTTATATTAAGTGTTTATACGAACCAAATCTTTGCTTACTTTAAGCTTGATCCGGATGTCATTTCATCTAGCATCTGAAGCTACGTGGGTTTTCAAATCTCGTCTTTTAGTAATTCCCTTCCGGGTTGGAAGAATGGTTTAAGTTGCTCCCTCTTTCCTGTGAGTTTCCCTTCGAGCTAAAAAAAAAAAAGAATAATAAAACTTGCAGCCAGGCCTAACTTGAGTCATTCCTCGCCTAGAAGCCGGATCAACATCATTATTTATGACAATAGCATTCTAAAAACCGTTAGGCCAACCACAATTGGTTTAATATCTAGATGCGTATGTTGTTATATTAAGAGCACTTTTCAAGTCTTTAGTCATCTTTTTCCGGCAACCTTAACACGCACCATCATTGGAGGAATAAAAAGAAAACAACTCAATGGTTTCGTTCTTCCATTTTCTTGGTTTTTTTTTTTTTTTTTTTGTTATTTTTCATTTTTTTCTTATTAACATAAAATCCATCAATCCTTATAACTCACAATAACAAAAAACGGGATATGGTTTCAGACTTCAGTCTTGGTAATAAAGTATACAAGAAAAAAGATATATTGAAAATTTGAAAATATTTAAATTTATTAGTAACTGTGTAGCAAAATATTAAATGTCATTAAAGTTAAATTAAAATAATAAATAACATGTTGTGAATAGTATCTATATACGAAGAATATATCCTACATATGTTAACAAATGTTACAGATGCGTTATTCAATGTTTCAATCCAAAAGACAAAAAAAAAAAACCTATAAATTTCAAATTTCATCTTTCTCCACAGTGAAAGGAGACAGACGAGCTGAAAGGTATCAAATTCGTCACCGATCATCTGAAGCAGATCGAACAAATATATATGTGTGTATATATTTATGTATACATACTGATACATATAGAGAGCAAGAAAATGTATTATCCCACTAGAGGCGGCTTGGCGGTGGTCGAGATCGTAAGCTCTCTCTCTTCTCTTTTCTGGGATTTCTAATTTTTATGCATACACGCGTGTAAACATCTCGGTGTATCTCCGTATATATGTACAGAACTGTACTTCGATTATTCCGAGCATAATTGAGTCCTAGGCTTAAGCGAACGGTTCAATTAAACTCTTATGCCTATTCATTTTGACAGATGCCTATTTATTTTATTTTTGTTTTTTTACCCAACGAAATTGGCGTTCACTTTTGTAATTGTTAATTCATGTATTGTGCACTAGGGGTGGATATTGGGCCTAAAAAATTTTTTTATCGGATCCAAAACTAAATTTCAAGTCCGTTCAATTAAAAAAATTACATTTTTAAGTCTATCTAAGCCCTCCCATTTAATATAAAATTTGTTTAATATAAATTTTTTTCATATAAATAATATTAAATAGCATAAAATTTAATTACATATACATATATATAATATTAAATTTAAAAAAAATATTATTTTCCAAACCCGCTCATTAAAATTTTCAACCTTATAATTTATAAATGAGTTTGAACGAGCCTATCGGACTCACAGACATATGACCACCCCTATTGTGCACGTATGTAAAAATTGGCAAATATGTTAAGTTGTATGAACTTTGGTGGAAAAAGGTGTTACTAAGAACTTTAATAATTTGGAGACATTGTGGTTACGTGGACTTTGGCGGGAAAAGGTTTTACTGGTTCTAAAGTTATCTTTGAACATCAATTTGGTTTTTAAATTAGTTTTGAACATCAAGATGATACATTTGACACAGGAAGTGAATCAAAGTTCTCTAATTTAGTAACTTTTAGGCTACATGGTTATGTGATTTCAGGGGTTCAACATTGTTGTCTATATTCTGTGGTTTTGTAATGTAAGCATATGAGCCTCTGGGTTTGGTAGGAATAGTGGGCGCCCATGGGACAAATGGTTTTTTTGGGTTCTAATCTTCTAGATAGCAAGTAATGTTACTGTGAATCACACCTAAATGCAAACGGGGGAGTGCATCTGCTTTTTGGTCAAATATTTGGACCGCGTTAACACAAATTGCTCAAAAGGTTAAACCTTTTGTGGTTTCTATTAGAAGACTATTTATTTTTTACCCTTAAGTGAAGCTTCATATCACAATCGGTCATTAACTAGGAGATGCTTAGACGTATTGGTCAGGTGTATCATATGCTATGATACGCTACTTGAAAAGACCAAAACAATTCTAAAAATGAGGTGAACTTAGAAATAAAGAGAACAAGATTCTGGATATGAAAAAAAAAAAAATCAACAAAGTACATGTAACAAAAAAACATAGTCTAAAAGATCAGTAGATCAATATAGGTGCTGCCGAAGTAAACGTTTCTCAAATCTACTCTGTTTTGTCATATATACATATCATCTAGAAGTATTTATCGAAATTCAAAATATTCTATTTGCTTTCTTTTGTTGGTAATTCAAAGTACTTTCTTTACTTATCTACAAATAAAAAATTTGAAAAAAGAAAAAAGAACTCATGTTTCTACTAATTGTATCGAACGTGATTTCATCTAGATCTGTAAGATGGAAAAATGAGTCAACAATCTACATCACACACCCATGTTCATACATAATCAAATCCAATATACGTGAAGAGAAAGCACAATTTATGGTTGAAGAAAGAAACTGAATCATGTAACGCAGAATGAGGGTTGGTTTCAAGCCTGAGTTCAAAATCCATACCAAGCTTGACTTTTAGGGTGGTAGAGTGAAAGTCTCCATTGTGTTAGATATGAGCAAGCACTTGGTGAGAAAGCAATATAAAGAATTATAAAAGGGGCCTGAGCGTGTTTGGAGGCCCAGATTTCCTAGTCTGAACTTGCACAGGTTTTTCATATATGGGAGATATTAGATTATTCTTGATTGAGCTTATATTATTTGTGGGTATTTTCTAAACACGGGTTGGACCCAAGTTTGGATGAAACAAACATGGTAAGCCCAATAAAGTTGTGATCTATTATACATGGGCTAGTATGCACCTATTATCAATGTGGGTTGACAGTAATTAGTGTGGGCCTATTAAGCCAATTGAGCCTTTTATGGAAGGGCCCAATGTGGTTAGGGTTTTCCTGTATATAAAGGCTAGTTTCTCTCTCTTCCCACAATCAGATAGTTTTCCATAAAATTCCGTCATACAGTAGTGGGCACAGAGAGGAAGACCAGTCTCCAAGAAGCTTTGTTCGAGTTTAATCGCAGCTCTAAAGAGATTCGCAAAACTATGAAGCAAACAGGTAAGTTTCCGCATTCAATTTTGTTTCCTGTTAAAGTTTCTATATTCACATATAATCTAGGTCAATATTATGATCTATTTTGAAGTTTACATGTAGTATTAGAGCCTAATATATATGGATTAGGGACTTATTGTGTGATTTGAACTTGTTAAACTCAATTATGAGTTGTTAAGCCCGAATCTTGCATGATTTAATCCAAACAATAGATGACTTCTTTTCAGAAAATTAATAAGGGGTTTTTGTTCCTCTCTGAACAACGAACGTTTTGACATAAAGATTGTAACCTAACTCTGTTCGTAGAGAAAGTTATGATTTTTTGAAGTTTCGGGTGAAAAACTTGAAATGTCTTCCTAAATTCTTGAATATGATGTTTTTCATGCATATCTTTGCGCTATATTACATATTCTTGTTACTAAATAGCATACGAACCTGTTAATATAAGTTTTAAGCAAGAAAAATCAAGTTTTGAAACCCTAGCCGCCATGGCCGAATCTAGGATTCTTGGAAACCCTAAAATCATGTGTTTTTGCCCCTTAAAATTATCATAAACATGTTTATTGATGTTTAGAGACCTTGTATGTGTAGTAAAATAGCAAAAATCTTGCTTAAAATGTCGAATTTGGGGTGAAAATGCGGCTGGAAATCGAATTGCAGCAAACCGGGTCGTGTTACAGGTGAACCGGGTCAGTCGGCCCGGCTGAAAGTCAAGGATGACTAGCCGCGGCTGGCCTCGCCCACGCGCGGCCTAGGCGCATGAGGGCGCGTGCGATACTTCTTGGGGTCCACTAAAATTTTATAATTCTCCTCTCAGTGAGAGGATTCCAGAAAATATTTTTTCATATTTTTTGGACATCGTTTGGTATTTATTTGGGCCTGTTTTAGGGTAAATTGGGCTATTTTCAGAAATTCGTGCATTAGTTTTTTTCTGATTTTTCATGGGTAAATGTTTTTTAACTTTCTAAATCTATTGGTAGTGTGTACTCTCCCTAGTTAGGTCCCTAAAAATTATGCTCTCTCTCATAAATCATTTTAGGAGCCTAAAATTGTCATTTCATGTTAAAAATTACAAAATATGATTTTATTACATGGCTCAGGCAATACATATATGATCACTGGGTACTTTTGGCTATGTGCCCATAAGGATGTGATTGCAGGCATTTTGATATGCTTGGATGTGATACATGGTACTTTTACATCAAGTATTGTCATGACAAGAATTTTGGATTGAAATGGGTGCTACTGCCCAAAGGGGTACACTCATTAAATCTGATTTTCTTGCATATGGTATATGACTATGTCCATTGTGTTATTGCATACAATTGCCT